>JADBJO010004090.1:150000-165000 GCA_016801955.1 Conus betulinus | reverse complement strand
TCCGATTTTACAGGATTAAAATTGAGATGCATTCCTTTCCCTTTCTCAACCTACCTCCTTCCCTGTCCCTGCCTTGTTCAGTGTGTGTGTGTGTGTGTGAAGCTGATGAACTTGCTTTTGTGTGTGGTACATTGGAGTTATACATGTTCTCAGATCTCCGCAAGTTACAGTGGAGCCCAGTAAATCTGTGACATCTCAAGTAACTTCTCCCATGGGGCAATGACCTGCTCACTCTTCCCATGCACGCACGCACGCGCACACGCACACACACACACACACCATCCTCGTTCCCCACCCTTTTCTCCTCTCTCATAGTAGAGGGTCAGGCCCTCAGTTATTTTTAGTTACACTTTGATTTTTAAGATTTTTTTTTTAAAAAAAAACTGTCCTCTTATATATATATATATATATTATATAATTATGGTTTTTTTTTTGTTGTTTTTTTTTTTTTTCCCAAATAAATCATTTTAACTAGGAATTCCACCTCACACGTGGATTCCGTTTCCTGCCTGCCTGACACAGGATCTGGGCAGATTGATTTCATTGCCATCAATGACGGAGGAGCATATGACTTTTTGCTTCAGCTGTCTCTTCATTATCCTCTCTTAACCTTTCTTCCCCCCCCCCCCCCCCCCCCCTTTCCCCCACCCCCCCCCCCCCCTTTCCACCGCCTCTGAGGCAGAGAATGATTCAGATCAGTGTGAGTAGGTGAGGAGGAAGAGTATTTTGAGTGGTGTTTGTTGAGGAAAGGATGTCATCGTTTTCCTTTTTTTTTTTTCTTTTGTTGTTGTTGTTTTTTGGGTCTTCTTTTTGTGAAGCAAGCTTATGAATGATAGTTGAAGATCTTAAAGATTTATTAGTCTCGTGGATTTCTTCTTTTTTTTTTTTTTTTCATTCACAGACTTGCTAATTTTTAAGTGTTAATACTTCGCCATTTCTACTCTCACACCCCCTCCTTCCCCTCCACATCCTCCCATCCTGCCACACGCAAATGAAAAGAAATGGTCTTGAGAACACCATGGGTGGATATTCTGGAATGATCTGTTGGTTCTAGATCAAATGAAAGACAATTGATTCTGAAGGATGGAAGTGAAGTGCATTCAGTCCCCCCCCCCTACCATGCCCGCCCTCCCTTCCATCCACTCTGTCATGGGCTGCCCATCCTCCCTCCACCCTGTGTTCCATGCCCATCGACAACCTCCCTTCGTCCTGTATCCTCCCTCTCCACCCTCTGCTCCATCATGCCCATCCTCAACCTCCCTTCGTCCTGTATCCTCCCTCTCCACCCTCTGCTCCATCATGCCCATCCTCAACCTCCCTTCGTCCTGTATCCTCCATCTCCACCCTCTGCTGCTCCATGTTCAACCTCAACTTCCCTTCGTCCTGTATCTCCCTCCTCTCCACCCTCTACTCCATCATGCCCATCGACAACCTCCCTTCGTCCTGTATCCTCCCTCTCCACCCTCTGCTCCATGTTCAACCTCAACTTCCCTTCGTCCTGTATCCTCCCTCTCCACCCTCTACTCCATCATGCCCATCCTTATCCTCCTCCCTTCGTCCTGTATCCTCCCTCTCCATCCTCTGCTCCATGTTCAACCTCAACTTCCCTTCGTCCTGTATCCTCCATCTCCATCCTCTGCTCCATGTTCAACCTCAACTTCCCCTTCGTCCTGTATCCTCCCTCTCCATCCTCTGCTCCATCATGCCCATCGTCAACTCCCTTCGTCCTGTATCCTCCCTCTCCACCCTCTGCTCCATGTTCAACCTCAAGTTCCTTCGTCCTGTATCCTCCCTCTCCACCCTCTACTCCATCATGCCCATCCTTATCCTCCCTTCGTCCTGTATCCTCCATCTCCACCCTCTGCTCCATGTTCAACCTCAACTTCCCTTCGTCCTGTATCCTCCCTGTCCACCCTCTACTCCATCATGCCCATCCGCAACCTCCCTTCGTCTGTTGTCCTGAGTTTATGTGGAGATGGACATGTCACCTACCTCATTATGAGCTGGAGAGTCGATTTGTTTGTTTCTACCAGTGGGGTAAAACTGTACCGCAGTCCGTTGCTGCCTTTCACAGTGTCATTGGTATTTGGATAGTGTTGCATGAATCAATAGCCCAAGCTCTTAGCTGCGTAGTGTGACATCTGGAATGTGATTTAGAACTGAAAATGTACTTAGCACATTGTGATAGGGCTTGGCCATCGTTTTCTTGCAGTGTGTGCAAGCACACCAGCTGAAATGTAGAGGAGAAAAGCGTTTCTTTACTTGGACCATGCGTACAGTGAGTTCGTGTTCGGCGAGTTCATAGGGACTTTAGGTTGAGCATGGAGCTCTCCGGTTGGGGAAATTCACTGTCGCTGGCTGCAACAGTAGGCAGTTATTATTTTCGATAGGGGGCGAGTTATTTGAGCATGTGAGAACCGCTCAGAAACACATACACATGCCTTTTCTTTTAAAAAACAAAAACAACAAAGCAAAAACCCAAACGGATGCTTTTGCTTTTTAGTTGATATGCCATGCTTTCACTTCGCTGGATTTCGTAAGCTCTGTTTTGATTGGCGACCGTTGACCAATCATGGTTGGCAGTGTTTTGTTGTCTGCAGGGAACCTGAACTGTTTCAGACCTTTGCAGCATATGAATGAGGTTGAGATGGAAGAAGTGGACAAGAGTGTGGCCACAAGGTTCACTGGGCATGGCTGCATGGTCAGGGAAGGATTGGGACAGTGTATGTAAGCAGACCTGTTTACCTTTACAATTTTGCCGTAATTTTTACGGGGAAAAAAAAAATTACAGGAATTATGCCCACCCCCTCAAAATTACGGGGGGGGGGGGGGGGGGGGGGGGGGGGGGGGGGAAGTAAAAAAGATTGTTAAACGCGAAGTTTCCCAGCGTGCCTTGCGTCTTTTACCTTGTCAAAGATGGTGTTTAAGTGGTCTTACACGCCAACAGCCGGCTCTTCCAAATCTTCAAAAGTTGTGAAAGTATTCCGATTATGAAGATGACCTTTTTTTTTTTTTTTTTTTTTTTAAATTACAAGTTTTTGTCTGAGATATTACAGTTACAGGAATTTGGGGTAACGGGTCTGATGTAAGATAAATGACGCCATGACTAGTTCATCCAGTGGCTTAATCATGAACTGCCCCCCCCCCCCCCCCCCCCCCAGACCGCTTCTTCACCCTTCACTTGTAGGTGATGTTCTGCTTAAGTTATAAGTCGTCTGTGGTTAGAGGTATAGAAGAGGCATAGGGACCAAACCAAGGACTGGTGAAGAGACCCACAGACTGGTAAAGGGACCCACAGACTGGTAAAGAGACTCACAGACTGGTGAAGAGATCCAGAGATCCACAGACTGGTGAAGAGATCCAAAGACTGGTAAAGAGATCCGCAGACTGGCTTGGCCATCAAGTTCAGGTGCGCATGCCCTTTGCTCTCCATCATGGTCTGTCTCCGTGACGGAGCAGAAGCAAAAGTAGCATGGCATTTCAGACTTTTAATGTTTTTTTTTTTTTTTTTTTTAATCAGTTGGATTGTATTCTGCTTTTGACTCGAGGACAGGATCAACAGAAGAAGGAAGAACTAGAAAAGCAGAAAGAGGAACTCACCAGTTCAATGTGCTGGAAGAAATGTCTTCATGGCCATGCATGAGGTGGGTTTGTAGGGGGGGGGGGGGGGGATGATAGGCTCTGCTGTTGGTGGGACGTTGTGTCCTGAGCCTTGGCAGCAGTGGAGGCTCCATCCCACAAGCTGGCTCTGTGAAAATGATTTGATGGCTTTCTGCAGGTGGTGGATTGCAAACAGGGCACCCAGTGACCACCACAAGTGCGTTGCCTTCTGTTGCAACAGGGCGCCAGTGACCACCACAAGTGCGTTGCCTTCTGTTGCAACAGGGCGCCAGTGACCACCACAAGTGCAGTGTCTCCTGTGTGGCAACAGGGCACCAGTGACCACCACAAGTGCAGTGTCTCCTGCAGTGGGTGGCTCATGGTGACTCTGGTGTGGTTTGCTCCTCGTGGACTGGGGGTACCCCAGCTGACAGGATGAGCCTGGTTATAACTGTGCATGGGAGAATTGCCACCGAGACAGTAAATGAGACGGCAGGAAAATAACAAGAATATTTATGAATACACAGCAGAGAGAGTGTGGGGCTGATTTATGAGGTGGGATTGTGGAGAGAGAGAGAGGGAGAGGGGAGGGGAGGGGAGGAGAGAGTAGATGTAGGTGGCAAGGGATATTAATTGTGAAAAGCAAGCAGCAAACCCAACCTTTCTGCCTTGCCACTGACCTGAAGTGGCTTGACATGAATGTGTTGCCCTGATCCATTCAGAAACTGAGAAAGACTTAACACAGGCGATGAGTGTGGTCCATTTTCAACACCTAACACTGCTCACGCACGCGCACACACACACACACACACACACAAGAGCAAGGAAGAGGGCATGGCCTGCTCAGTTGAATGTGAAGAAAGCAGCACAGGTTGAGATACATCAGAATGGGCTGTTGCTCATGTGAAAAGGGGGGGGGGGGGGGGGGGGGGGGGGGAAGAAAGAGGAATGTGTAAACTGTGTGTACAAATCTTGATCAACGTGTTGAAGATGGCATGGAAAATGATCTGGTCCAGATGAAATGAAATGAACCTGCAGTGTATAACCACTGATCATTGGCGTTAACAAAAGCAAACAAACAAAACAACCCCCTTTAAAAATGACAAAGAAAAGCATGGAAAAACGAAACAGAACAAAGCGAAAGAAAAGCACTGTATAGCTGTTAACTGAGGATTCAAGGACATCGATGCAAGTACACTGATGACCAGTGTGGCCTGTGAAATTTTGTTCAAGTGCGTTTTGAGCGAAGTGATCCAGGATGAAGTACCGTTTCTGAACATGAGTCGATGAGCCGAGTTGAGCACCACGTTTTGTCTGTTGAAAGCTGTTTTTCATTCGGTAAGTGCCTCGCTGCCGTACGTACGCATGTCTTGGCAGAGAAACAGAGTGACTGAAGGAGTGCCAGAAAAAGAAAGCAAGACAATGACAGTTCAGACTTCTGAGGTGTCGAGTGTCTTCACAGAAGATAACACTTAAGTGTTAAAAAAAAAAAGAAAAGCAAAAAAAAAAAAAAAAAAGCAGCTTGGTATTTGTCAAATAATTATAGGAAATACTACTGCAGAATCCATTTGGAAACAACTCTCACCAGCTGAATCAACCGGCTCGAGGCATGAGAATGGAAAGGTTTTTATTTGGAACTTGGCCATTCCTCACTTGATTACAATTGATGTGGGTCATTTGCGTGGAAAACTGGAGGAGAGATGGATGCATTCAAGCTTGCCCTTTTTTTTTTTTTTTTTTTTTTTTTTCTTTTTTTTTTTTGTGATGCAGTTTAGTGTTGGCCTCAATCATAAAGTAATCACCTGAGCCGATGAAGACCTATGGAAAAGATCACTGAGACACGCAAGTGATGTTGTATTCAAGTTTGCTGAGTAGCCTCCTTTCTTATGCTCAGATTTTGGGCATACTGGCATGACGGTGGTATATTTGTAGGGCATGTTCAGACCAACGGATATCCTTCATGACTCCCAAAACGAGCTGAAAGACTCCTAAAAGCTTAGAGAAGGTTGTGGGCCTTGAATGAGTTCAGGGGGTAAAAAACGCAAACAAATGCGAAGAGGGTGTGTGTGTGTGTGTGTGTGTGTGTGTGTGTGTGTGTGTGTGTGTGTGTTCAGCTTTATCTTAGCGCCCTCATGTGGAAAGTACACTTGTAACTGCATCAGAGTAAGCTGTGTCCAAATCTTCCTTGGAGGACCCAGTCGATTCATTTCAGTTTGCAGTGGAAAAAGTGGCTAATAATTCAAAATGAATAATCCTTTTTGTATCTTTGGTTTTAAGTGTTTAAAAAAAGAAAAAAAAGATTGAGTGTTTGTATTTAGTATTCCTTTTCTGAAAAAAAAAAAAAAACAAACAAATAAATAGTAAATGAGGATGAGCATGATGAAGCTGATGCTGTAGAAAATCCAGAACAGGCTGAGACCACATGATGATGCTAACCACTGTGGGTTCCGGACTTGAGTTCATGATCACTCGTGAGAATTCGACTGCTGTTCTACTGTGGTCCGTGTGGCACACTTGCAGGCTAGGGGGGGTCGTGGGTTCGATCCCACCAGAGCGATTTATTTGTGGAATGTGGGGGCCTGGGCTGGCTCACTCAGGGTTCAGTGGGCTCACATGGGAAGGCTGGAACCACGCCGCTGAGAATGATCCCCACAGTGGGAAGGCTGGAACCACACCGCTGAGAATGATCCCCACAGTGGGAAGGTTGGAACCACACCGCTGAGAATGATCCACACAGTGGGAAGGCAGAAACCACAGCGCTGAGAATGATCCCCACAGTGGAAAGGTTGGAACCACAGCGCTAAGAATGATCCCCACAGTTACAGGGAAGGTTGGAACCACACCGCTGAGAATGATCCCCACAGTGGGAAGGCTGGAACCACGCCACTGAGAATGATCCCCACAGTGGGAAGGCTGGAACCACACCGCTGAGAATGATCCACACAGTGGGAAGGCAAAAAACCCACAGCGCTGAGAATGATCCCCACAGTGTGGAAGTTTGAACCACACCGCTGAGAATGATCCCCACACAGTGGAAGGTTTGGAACCACACCGCTGAGAATGATCCACACAGTGGGAAGGCTGGAACCACACCGCTGAGAATGATCCACACAGTGGGAAGGCTGGAACCACACTGCTGAGAATGATCCACACAGTGGGAAGGCCACACGCTGAGAAGAATGATCCACACAGTGGGAAGGCTGGAACCACACCGCTGAGAATGATCCACACAGTGGGAAGGTTGGAACCACCGCTGAGAATGATCCCCACAGTGGGAAGGCAGAACCCACCGCGCTGAGAATGATCCCCACAGTGGGAAGGCTGGAACCACACCGCTGAGAATGATCCCCACAGTGAGAAGGTTGGAACCACACCGATGAGAATGATCCACACAGTGGGAAGGCTGGAACCACACCGCTGAGAATGATCCCCACAGTGGGAAGGCTGGAACCACACCGCTGAGAATGATCCACACAGTGGGAAGGCTGGAAACCCCTCCTCTGAGAATGATCCCCACAGTGGAACCACACCGCTGGAATGATCCCCACAGTGAAGGCAGGAACCACACCGCTGAGAATGACCCCACAGTGGGAAGGCAGAAACCACAGTGCTGAGAATGATCCCCACAGTGGGAAGGCTGGAACCACACCGCTGAGAATGATCCCCACAGTAGGAAGGCTGGAACCACACCGCTGAGAATGATCCCCACAGTGGGAAGGCAGGAACCACATCTCTGAGAATGATCCACACAGTGGGTGCTCCTGTGCCTGAGTGCTGAGCAGAGTTTGTGACAGTGCAGGTGTCTGTTTCTCTCAGGCCTGGTTGATGGAAGGATGCATGACAAAAGGAAGCTTGGAGCATGACCCTGCCATGTCATAAGTTTGTGGCTTCTTATGCCCTGCCCATTTGGATGCCTTGGTTCCCATGTTCTGTCCTCATCCATGACACAGGTGGTTCGCTTCAGAGTTGTCAGCACTGACACAAGTGACAGATTCATAGGATTGTTCATTGATTGATGTAGTGACATCCTCAGGAGCGATGCGGTTGCTTACCCATACCGATTCTGCAGTTAAAGCAGTTTCTGTCGTTGGTACATGGCGTAGTATGTTTTGTCCTGCGTTTGTTGAACCCCAGAGCATACACACTGCTGAAGACCACCAAAGTGACTGAGCAGCAGCGCAGATTCCTCTCTAGTGGGTTGCTGTCTGGGGTCTTGCTATTTATAGCTCCATGGAGATTGGAGATTTGCAGTGCTGAGGCTGCGGCCGAACAGATATGGGAACGGCTGTGAATTATCATCTAGGAGCTGGAGTGAATGAGTTGCATGAAAAATGATGCCTCATGAGGCTGCATGGAAAATATGACGGGGGGAAAAAAAAAGTCCCTTTCATCCCCGTCCCAAAATGCGTGCACACACATGCACGCACGCACGCACACACACACACACACACACACACACACACACTCACTCACTCACTCATCACACACACACACACACACACACACACACACACTCACTCATCACTCACACACTCAACACACACACACACACACACACACACACACACACACACACACACACACACACACACACACACACACACACACTCACTCTCAGAACTATGACAAGTCAAATGTGCTGGACAGTGTTTTGCATTTTTCTCTCTCTCTTGGTAAATGACCACCTCTTGTCTGTCAACGGAGCGTGGTGATGTACGTCGTGGAGGAGCCTGGCATGGATGAACATGGATTGTTTTTGGTGGTGGCTTGTTTCAGCCCAAATAGAAGTGATCCCTTGCAAGGTGTGCGGCGACAAGTCCTCAGGTGTCCACTATGGTGTCATCACCTGCGAAGGCTGCAAGGTAAGACACCAATGTTTCCCTTGGATTAGTTGGTTGGTTGGTTGGTTGGTTGGTTGGTTGGGGTTGATCATCTGTTCACCCATGTGATTTTAACGTATTTCGTACTCATGTTTGCTGATAATAATGTCAAACTTAAAAAAAAAAAAAACAAAAAAAAAGAATTAGAGAAAGAAAGAAGGTTGAAGAAAAAAAAAAATCTGAAGATGAGGCTCTTGAGCGGTATTTGCGCTTACATGTGCAAACCATTGTGTTGTCTTGGTTCATCAGTTTGCCTGCTTTGACCAAAGAACGACAACTCTTGCTGACTCTCTATGCTAAACATGTCTTGCTGTGTCTGGGTTTTTTTTTTTTTTTTTTTTTTTTTTCCATGCGAATATGAAGGAACAGTAGTAGCAACTAAGGCTTTTACACAACATGTGGAAAACTTGACCGTTGCCTTTGCAGGAAATACACACATTTGTGTTGAAGAAGACACTAATAGCAATGCTAGGTTGAAAAAACGGCTTTGCTTCCCCTGCCCCAGCAGCACAGTATCCAATATCCACTTTCCTGCATGTGGGAGGCCAGGTGAAGGATTGTCACTGTGAATTGTAGTCTCTCCAGGAAATCATGTGCTAGCGATTTCCACTTTTCGGTTGCCTTCTCTGGTGGGTTTTTTTTTTTTTTTTTTTTTTCTATTCCTTTTTTTTTTTTTTCTTTTCTTTTCCTTTTTTTGTGTTTGTTCTTAATTTCACCACTGCCCCCACTCATTTTTAAAAAAATCTGTTTAAAAAAAATCTGTACATTTTCTGTGCACTTCTTTCTGCCTCTGTGGATTATTTTTGGTCTGCAATGTCTGTACATTTTTCTTAATTTTTGTTTAGGTCATCTTTTAAAACACAATTTTTTTTTTTTTTTTTTTTGGGGGGGGGGGGGGGGGGGGCGGGGTTTATGAGACACAACATGGTAATCATAGAAGAACAAAACAATCATACACAAATTTCCCTAATAATGACTGAGCATTCTCTATAGTCATTAACTGGCTTGGAACAATATTTGAAGCATTAATATTAAGACATTGTATGCTCTTCATTAAAATGTTTCTGTTTGCATCAAACTTTTCACAGTGATCAAGAAAATGAACTTCGTCTTCCAATACATTACAATGATTGCAAAGTCTTTGATCTCTAGACATATGTAGATATCGTCCTTTTTCTATTCTTAAGTCATGTGCACTGATCCGAAGTCTTGTTAACGCTTGTCTGTGCCTCGGATCTGTAACAGAGATTAAATAATTTTCTGTTTCATATTCTTTTGCGATTGTGTTGTAAAAATTAAGTTTTGGTGAGTTGTTTTTCTTGTCTTTCCAATATCGAATGTATTCATTTTCTAACTTTTCATACATTACAACTTTTAGTCTCCGTATATTGAACGTAAATTGATTTGTCCAAACATGTCCATATTTTATATTTATCAATATATCTTTAACAAATGTCAACCAAGGATCATTTTTGTCCACTTGATAATACATGCTTTTATACATTTTATGGGCAAGAGAATTCTGACAAATCGAGAATGTGTAGCCAATATGATATTGTTTGACATATTTTTTAAAACTCACTGGAAATCTGCCTAATTCCTAATAATACAGGAAGTACCATTGACTTTTTGTTAACTCCAAGCATTTGTTTACAAAATTTGATATGTATTTTTTCATGTGCAAATTTACTTGTCAGGCAGTCATCAAATAGCTTTTTTATTTCAAAGGAGTCAGTTTGTTTGGTTTGGTAGGGGAACCATACTTCTGCCCCCCCATAGATTGATATTGGAGTTATTAACGCATCATACAGTTTGATTATTGTATTTATATTAAATGTTGTATTTCTAAAGGTCCTGTGTAGAGTGTGTAATGCTTTGCTTGCTTGTTTACTTAAGTGTGTTCCTGTGCTTTCAATAGACTTCCATTCTTGTGGAAAAATGATTCCCAAATATTTGTATTCGTCAGTCGTTTGAATTATGTTTTCACCACAGTAAAAATAGATGGGTATGGTGCTTGATTTTGTAAATATAACAACTTTTGTTTTTTTCTCTGTTTATCTTTAATCCCCAACACTGGCAATAGTCATTTAAATTATGTAGTTTTTTTGTTGGAGACCAGTTTTTGTAAGAGAAAGAATAATTAGATCATCTGCATATAGTAAACATGGAACCTTACAAGCATTCGTGCGCATAATCATATGTGACTTTGTGCTGTGACTGATGACAGTTTAAAAGGGCTGTGTATGATGGCAAGGGCTATGTTCAGAAACGGAGAGAAGAGGAGGAGTTGTGAGTGTGACTGTCCAGTCTCTGTGTGGATGGCTGTCCTCCCTTCCTGCCCTGCAAAGAAATCTGTTTGGTCTTCTGTAGTGTCCTTCTGCTTCTGTCTGTCTGTCTGTCTGTCTGTGTGTCTGTCTGTCTCTTTTTCCCTCACTCCACCCCTCTCTGTCTTTGTCTGCCTGACTGCCTCTGTGTGTGTGTGTGTGTGTGTGTGTGTGTGTGTGTGTTGTGTCTGTCTGTCTGTCTGTCTGTCTCTTTCTCTCTCTCTCCCTCCCTCCCTCTCTCTCTCTCTCTCTCTCTCTCTCTCTCTCTCATTCATTCATATATTACCCTTCTTGTCATTCTGTGTTCATTGACATCTATCTATCAATTCATGCCTCCTCCTCCCCCCCCCCCCCCCCCCCCCCCCTCCCCCCTCCACCTCCACCTGCCCTTTGCCCACCGTTCCCTTGTCCTATCCACCCTTTACTTGGAATGTTTTTGCTTTACTGCTTTTAGTTTTATTCTTTTTGTGTGTTTGTTCATTGATTCCATGTTTGTTTTCTTGTTCTTTTCTCTCCTCTTTCTTCTGTTTTCTTTTATTCTTTCCGTCCATCTATCACACTGTTGATCTCTTCCTTGTTTTTTTTGGTGTTTTTTCTTGTTATTCCGTGCTTTCTGTTGTTGTTTTTTTTCCCCCCTTATTTTCTGCGTTCTTTTCACTGTGTCTATTTCTGCATTTTTCTCTTTATTCTTCCTTCTTTTTTTTCTGTTGTTTTTTTCTTTATTCTTCCTTCTTTTTTTTCTGTTTTTTTTTTTTTCTTTATTCTTCCTTCTTTTTTTTTTTCTGTTATTTTTTTCTTTCCTTGTGTATATTTTTTCCTGACTTTTTTTTTTGTTCCCCCCCCCCCCCCCCCCCCCCCCCCCCCCCCCCCACCCCCCCCCCCCACTGCCCCCCCCCTTCCCCCCCTTCCCCCCCCCCCCCCCCCCCCCCTTCACCAGTTTTCCCATTATTTTCTTTCCTTCTGTCACTTCTAGTTATCAGTTGTCTTTCTTTCTTTCTTTCGTCACATCCTTCGAAGCTCTGAGAACCACATGCCTTACGTGGATTGATGTATATTTTTGTATTCATAGTTATAAATAAGGTACAGACATGTGTGAAGATACAGAGATTCACACAGATTCACTGTGTGAAGATACTCGTTGAAAGCAAATTGGTGTACGATATGACGTATTCATTGTATTATCACAAAAAATCTTTCTGAAAATTTTAGAAAAAAATAGAAGAAAAAACAAACAACAACACAATAAGGACAAACCCCCCCCAGAAACAAACACACAGAAAAAAACACACACACACACACACAAAGAAACATTAACAAAACAATGGGGAAAAAAAGCTTTCTAAAAAGGGCAAACTAAACTCAGACTGCTTTTGATGAGAGAGAGACAGACAGACAGACAAGTCAGTCAGACAGACAGACAGACAGACAGAGCAGCAACAAGACTGATGGTAGCTGTCTTAGGTTAGCATCACACCCAGGGAAGGGAAAAAAAAAAAAGAAAAAAACACAAACACAGGCAGGCGTGTGCACTATAGCTACCAGCTGTCCCTGTCAACCTTCACCCAGTAATCTGTATCGGCAGCTAAATCTCTTCTTTTTGTATTTACACTTTTTTCTTTTTGCATTTACACTTTTGGGGGGGGGGGTATGCTATAATGCTTCGTGGCTTTGGCTTGTTCCACTCCAGTTAGTGTTTATTGCCCTTTCTCCAGGTAGTGGTTATTGCCCTTTCTGCGCACTAAAGGATCTCCCTCCCCTCCCCCCCACAAAGATTAGTGCCATAAAGTACGGTTTATTAGCTGTTAGAGGAAGACAGTTGTACTGGCCCCCCTTTCTCATGGCCAGCCAGCCATCCCCTGGGTGCAGGCAGTCAGGTGCCACCTGTGCAGCACAGCTAGTAAGGGGGGTGCTAGATTTACAAGGCTGTAACTTTCCAACCGCTTGACCACTTTTAGTATTTTTGCGCACCCATCATTAAAGATGATACAAGTCCAGATTTGATCTTATGTCCTGTTCAGTTATGAGAGGAAACTTGGAAAGAAAATACAGACAGAAAGAAAAAAAAAAACAACTGAATGATATCTGGCTTGTGATGCCAAGCATCGACTGTGGCACAAGCAGCCGTTGTGGTATTGACTGCTGTAGCTATGGGGCTTACTGGGGTGATGAAACTAAAAGGGTAAAAGTGACTTTGGGGTGGGGGAGATACAGTAGGTAGTCAGCCTCTAGCGTGCGTTTGTGTTTTTTCGTATTTATACCGTGTATAGTGGCTGACTACCCATAATGCACAGTGTTAACTGTCATGTCCAGATGTTCAGCCTTTAATCGAGCACAGTTATTTTGTGTTTACGCTGTGCCTTTTCCTCGGAAACATTTCCGAAGAATGTGCGACAGTTTCTCTGGTCTCCAGAAGAAGAAGAAGAACTACTGTTCTCTCTGATCACTCGGCCAGGGGAAATCTGGACCTTTCCCCTGGCCCGCACTTCATGGCAGAACTGGTCAGTATTAACCGACCCAGAGAGGGAGAAGCGGGTGGAGAAAGTATGAACAGTGCCTCTGCTCTATGAGTTTGATGCTTCTGTTGTGTTCTGAGGGAAAGTCAGATGGCGAGGAAGTAATTCTGTATGATACATTTTTGTTTGCTTGTTTGAGTATTAAACCATTGATTGAGAATACAGATTGTTAGGGTCGGGGGGGAAAAAAGGTTCAGTTAGGTTATGATAAACTGCTGTTTTTGTTTTTTTTTTAGCAACTTTTTTTTTTTCTTCTTGTCTTTTTCTTTTTAAAGTTTTGTAAGCCATACTGTATCAAGACCCACCTCCTCTTTTTGGGTGGAGATGTATGAACAAGTTGCATTACTCTTCAAGGTCCCTCCACCCCCAACCCCCTCCCCAGAGCTTCCTATCTCCCCATCTTCCCCCACTTACTTCATTCAGTTTAAAAACAAACAAAACAAACAAACAAACAAACAAACAAAACCAGCAAAAAAAAAGCAAGGGCTTAAGATAACGGAAGCTGCAGTCTAGTTTGAGCCGTTTCACATCTAGTGTAAGACTGTACTGTTGCGTTGTTGCTGTTATGCGGGCGCTTGCTGTGTGGGGTCTCCATGGGGACACTGGGCATTCTTCCAGTGCATACTGCCCGCTGGCTGTTCAAGTACAACAGTTCTAGGAGTTTCCTCCTGTCACTCCCTCTCCTAGACTCTGCTCTGCCTTTCTTTTGTACACCTTTTTTTTTTTTTTTCTTTTTTTTTTTTTTTGCGGAGTGTAGACACCACGGACTTTGTTTTGCCCCCGTACTCTGGAGATTGAGTCGTTCTTCATGTTGTGTTGACACCATGAACAGGTGTGATCAGGCTGTCCATTGTCCACTTCTGAACACAGTGGCCACAGGCCGAGCCAGAAGAACAGACAGGTTGTCGCTGCAAAAGAAATTCCCACCCGCAGATTGGATTCTGCCCCCCCCCCAAAAAAACAACAAACAAACAAACAGACACACACAATTCTCCCGCGAGCATATAAAAAAGACGCCACAGCCCAGGTGTTGCATACAGCAGACTCGGTTTCTTTTCAAAAAAGCTGGAACTGAAGTAACTTGTGGTAGTTGTCAAACCTGTGAAGAGTGCAGAATGGGACAGTATGTTCTGGGCAACCCCATAGGTGAGCTTGTATGCTGATGGACGACATTGTTTTGCTGCCCAGGTAGCCAAAACGTCAACAGAAATGAGGGGCAGTCCTAAAAGTGCTTCATTGATGCCAGTCCTTCTTTAAGCTGAGCTGTTGAATTTTGGTGTTGATTCCGTTCAGAATTCATGCATTCTGGCGCTGAGTGCACAGAGCAGTGTGAAGGGGTGCGGTAGGTCAAGGTCAGGCAGATCTTTCAGGGGAGTCAGGGGTCACAGAACGCCTATTAGCTGTGGTACAGAAATTGGCTTTTTTCTGTGTGTCAGTGTGCAAAAATGATTGCTTCGTTTTGTTTTTGGTTTGGATCTCAATGACAGTTGGCATGAGAAAACCTGCTCCTACCTGTTGATGATCAGCACTAATCTGTGTGTGTGTGTGTGTGTGTGTGCATGTGCGTGTGTGCACGTGAGAGAGAGAGAGAGAGGGAGAGTGAGAGTTGGAGAGAGAGAGAGAGAGAGAGAGAGAGAGAAAGAAAGAGAAAAACACTTGCACTCATACTGTTTCAAAAGTGTC
>JADBJO010004090.1:82500-142500 GCA_016801955.1 Conus betulinus | reverse complement strand
GGAACAGCGCATGATAGTGGATCAGCACAGTAATATGATTTTTGCAGCACAAGTTGATTTTTCATGATGTTTGATTTATCACGAGAGGCCTGGTTGTGTGATAAATAGAACCCAAACAGATGCTTCATAATTTCGTCAGCATTTTCTTAGTCACGGACTGGCTTTATTATTAGTTTCCTGATAATATGTGAACATAACTTGATTTCATCGTAATCAGATATGTTTTCTGCAGCTGTGTGAAGTTTATACTACTTTTGTGTTTGTACTTTCAGAAGTATTTGCTGAGATCATCTGTTACGATGTTATCCACAACTCACTGCGCTTTAACGTTGATTGACTCATGATGTCGGAAAAAAAAAAAAGAAACTCACCAGATCATTCAAAATTTTGCATACCCAGAGCAGCACTTGAGATGAGAAGCAAGAGCTTCAAAAGACTTCACATGTAATCATAATTCAACCCAGGATCAAGGTTTTATGGGCTAGATTTGAACAGGGACTGGCGCGCAAGCCCTGGTCATGCGCTGGCCGCGACATGTGCTTGTGCACCCCAACCACAGGGTGGACGCAGGGTAGAAAGCATTATGTCAGGTGAGGCACAAAGGTGCTACTGGTGTGTACTGATGATGTGATGCTTTCAGGTTCACCTTGATGCATGCAGCAGAGTGCGTGCACCACAGCTAACAGGCCATGAGACTGCAGTGTGCAGGGTTCATAGCTAGATTAATGATACTGTGAACGGTGAAAAAGCAAAATGAACACAAAAGGGGAAAAAAGCCAAGATTTGGGAGGAAGATTTGTGGACGAGACTTGGCAGACAGTTTACGTTACATTCACCTCAGTGTGCATGCGCAAGCACGTATTTGTGTGTGTGTGTGTGTGTGTGTGTGTGTGTGTGTGTGTGAGCGTTCTGGCATACACATGTGTATGTACATTCATTTGGTATGCTTATTTGTGCATGGGCATGTGTAGGAATGATACAGGGATGCTCACGGGTGTGCATGCTGACATGTGGAACGGCTGTTCAGAGAATGGGAAATTACTTTTACTCGTTCATTAAAAGAAAGGGAAAATGGAAATAAAAACATCATATGATGGGGAAAAAAAAAAACAGAAAAAAGAAAAGCAATACAAATAAAAATTGAAATACCAAACGTGCGTGTGACTCACGTGTGGAGGTGTGCATACGCATGCACACATGACATGCACGCATAAGCATAAGCTTAAATATGCACACGCTAACACAAACATGCACACACATGCGTGCGTGCATGTGCGTTCATCTCTCTCTCTCTCTCTCTCTCTCTCTCTCTCTCTCTCTCTCTCTCTCTCTCACACACACACACACACACACACACACACACACACACACATTACGTGTATCCCAAACACACCCACAGACCTGCTACACTGCCACTCAGCTTAGAGCAGGCAAAACACTGGCCTCCACCTCCTCCATCCTCCACTCCACCACAACACGTTGCACACGGCTTCCACTGCAGCCACCCTCACAAGTGCCATTTGATACGCGCACAAACCCAGATAATAGATGCCAACCGCACAGCTAATTTGTGTTTCCTTATCACTCAGAGTTTTTGGCGGCCTATACCCCAGAAGGGGTTGTAGGCGTAAGTAAGTAAGTATCACTCAGAGCCTCAGGTTGTTGATGCACCTACACCATAAGTTAAAAAAAAAAAAAAAAAAACGAAGAAGTTAAGAAATGGTACGTGACAACCTTGACCCGATGTGCCGGTCAGGCGCATGCTGATCAGCCAATGTGGGACTGTTGTGACGAGTCAGCAATTAATCTTCAAACTGAGAAGCCTTTTGACTGGTAGTGCACTGCAGCATTTGATTAGGTTGTTGGTTAAGTTCTGACTGCCAGTCTGATTGGATTGTTGGTTAAGTTCTGACTGCCAGTCTGACTGGGTTGTTGGTTAAGTTCTGACTGCCAGTCTGACTGGATTGTTGGTTAAGTTCTGACTGCCAGTCTGATGGGATTGTTGTCAAGTTCTGACTGCCAGTCTGATTGGGTTGTTGGTTAAGTTCTGACTGCCAGTCTGATTGGGTTGTTGGTTAAGTTCTGACTGCCAGTCTGATTGGATTGTTGTCAAGTTCTGACTGCCAGTCTGATTGGGGTTGTTGGTTTAAGTTCTGACTGCCAGTCTGATTGGGTTGTTGGTTAAGTTCTGACTGCCAGTCTGATTGGGTTGTTGGTCAAGTTCTGACTGCCAGTCTGATTGGGTTGTTGGTTAAGTTCTGACTGCCAGTCTGATTGGATTGTTGTTAAGTTCTGACTGCCAGTCTGATTGGATTGTTGGTTAAGTTCTGACTGCCAGTCTGATTGGGTTGTTGGTTAAGTTCTGACTGCCAGTCTGACTGGGTTGTTGGTTAAGTTCTGACTGCCAGTCTGATGGATTGTTGTCAAGTTCTGACTGCCAGTCTGATTGGATTGTTGTCAAGTTCTGACTGCCAGTCTGATTGGATTGTTGGTTAAGTTCTGACTGCCAGTCCGATTGGATTGTTGTTAAGTTCTGACTGCCAATCTGATTGGATTGTTGTCAAGTTCTGACTGCCAATCTGATTGGATTGTTGTTTAAGTTCTGACTGCCAGTCTGATTGGATTGTTGTCAAGTTCTGACTGCCAGTCTGATTGGATTGTTGTCAAGTTCTGACTGCCAATCTGATTGGATTGTTGTCAAGTTCTGACTGCCAGTCTGATTGGATTGTTGTCAAGTTCTGACTGCCAATCTGATTGGATTGTTGTCAAGTTCTGACTGCCAATCCGATTGGATCTGATTGATTGTTGTCAAGTTCTGACTGCCAATCTGATTGGATTGTTGTCAAGTTCTGACTGCCAATCTGATTGGATTGTTAAGTTCTGACTGCCAGTCAGCACTGACCAAGCACCTTACTTGTTAACAGTCATAACTCATTGTAGCAAGCTTCCAAAGAAGAACCAGCAAAGGTGACGCAAACTGAAGAAGCCTTGGCAACCAGTTGATGATGATGCATTTTGAGTTCTCACTGTTATGGAGTGTTGTGTATGCCCCAGCGCATGTTGAAAGTCTTGAAGAATGCAGCTTAGGGAACGTCGATCAGTAAACGTGGAGTCAAGAGGCCCCAAGCTCTTCAGATCTGCAAATCAAAACAGGTACTTCTCAAAGAAAAAGACTTCTGTTGGATACCGCTTTTCAGCCTCAGCGAAGGTTGAGTTTGACAGCGCCTTTGTCCTTCCTCTGCTTAACCCTTCCTCCACCCTCCTACCCCCATGAGATGATTCTGTCTGATATCACTTGTAGTTTTGTCCAAGGTCAAGATTAGCAGCAGGAGCACCCCCTCTTTTAGCTTGAAATAATTTGAACAGGGCCCATAATTTCATTTATGAGTGACGTCCTTTTTCCCCCTGCAATAGGTCATTGGAGCTTTGAAGCCCTGGAACAAACTGAGGCTTTGTTAGTTTTTTTTTTTTTTTTCTTTCTCTTTTAGATCATAACTCGCGGGTGTACTTAAACTGAAAAAACAAAATTAAAGACAAAGCATGAGAAATGAAGAGGGAAAGAAATGGAACAAAGGTTTTCTTCTGTCTCCTCACTGTCCCTGCTGACAAAGGCGATGATTGGGGTTGTTGTCGTTGCTGTGACCAGCGCTGTGATGCTCTGTGTGTGTGTGCAGGGATTTTTCGGCGGTCACAATCGGGCCCTGTCAACTACCAGTGCCCGCGGAACAAGAACTGCGTCATCGACAGGGTGAACAGAAACCGCTGCCAGTACTGCCGCCTACAGAAGTGCTTGTCCCTGGGCATGTCCAGAGATGGTAAGACCAAAGACTTTGGCTGGGCACTCTGGTGTGCAAAGATGCCAGTGGACACTATTTTGTGGTGTTTGGTTACCGCTGGTCGCCGTTTGTTTCGATAATTGTGATGCTGAAGTAAATATGATCCAACTCTAGCGTAAATACCGGCCCCCACATACACAGGTGCATGGGTATATGCAGCTATATTGTTACCACGTTGTGTCTTCATGTTAACAACCATGTCATGTTCTGTGGACACTTGAGTGTTCTTACGATAGTTCGAGTCTGAAGAGTCACGAAGAAAAAGAGCCACAAAGGGGGGGGGGGGGGGGGGGGGGGGGATTTAAAACTTCAATACCCTGAGCCAGAAAATTTAAAAAGTACAGAAGATTTTAAAAAATATTCCCACCCATCGAAGGTTGTTTTTTTTTTTCTTAATTTTTTTATATATGTTAAGTGCGTGTGTATAGTGTGAGTCAAGCTCATGTGACCGACTTGCAATATTTGTGTTTGACTTCACACACACACACACACACACAGACACGCGCACACACACAGACGCACACACATACACACACACACACACACACACACACACACACACACACACACACACACACACACACACACACACACACACACACACACACACACACACACACACACACACACACACACACACACACACACACACACACACACACACACACACACACAAGTGAACAAAGAAATGGGAGGGACTTGCCATTACAAGAAGATTCCTTTGAGCTGGAACATTCTACACACACACACACACACACACACACACACACACACACACACACACACACACACACACACACACACCACACCACACCACACCACACCACACCACACCACACCACACACACACACACACACACACACACACACACACACACACACACTCACACACACTTAGCACTATTTTCCCACTGACAGTGGAAGCGTTTACATAGGCGCTGACTGAAGACTTTCAATACGTTTTTGAATTTGTTTTGTTAAGTGCTAACCACACACACACTTGCGCCCCCCACCTTCCCCTTCTCCACTCTTTCCAGTCCCGTTCTCCTCATGCGTTCTCTGTGTGGGTTTGCCTTGACTTGCACATGGAAAAGGGCTCTCGCCCACAGCCAATGTGTTGAGACTGGAGACCTTGAACTATATGTCTCCGACACGGAGGAAAATGAAGGGATAGAAGGCTCTGAATACAATGAACTGAAAAGTCAGACAGAGGGTTGTTTATTTTGTTTTTTTTTTGTTTTTTTTTAAACGAGAGAAAAATAGTTGGCAGTAGCTTGTGTGATTGATTGTTTTTAAATGACTTTAATCAGCTGCGTTTTGACTTATAATCAGGGTTGTTAGACCAGAGTCTTCTTGCATAAAGATGAGGATAGAATGCTTTGTACTGGAAACAGAAACTGGGGGGGGGGGGGGGGGGGGGGGATTTTGAAAGGACAGTTAGTTAAAACTAAGGTTCATAGCAAACCTCCATTCTAGTTTTCCCGCCAAATGTTGCAAAGTTTTCGGCTTGGCTCGACTGCGATCCTGCGTCATCACTCTGAAGTGTGTCAGTCACATGTTGGCGTGTGTGCGTGGGGGGACAGGCTGCAGAAGCATGGTTGCTGCAACTGCTGCACTAAAGTCTGCTTTCAGCAGTGCTTACAGTTTCTGGACCCCCAGTGGAATAGGCCCACAATGAACCACATGGTGAAAAGCCGCTGAAGTATCCCTGGCTTGCTCCCACGGTCTTCCAGTTCCTCGGCTCTTCTGGTGGCAGACCACGAGGCATTCTAGTTGGCTTTTACGATGTGCAGTACTTACAGTGAGTGCGTTCGAATGGGACCCTAAAATAGCTGGCAAGCAGCAGTTCCTGAATGAACCAAGGAAGGCGACGATCTAGTCCACAGAATGAAGATTGACGGAAACGTTGGCGATTTCAAGCATTTCACGTTCCGCATGATTTTGAAGGAGGTTTGTACATATGCACACAACATAAGATTGACTTGCGTTTAAGAGCACTTCAAAGTAGACCGCGGTAAAATTGAAGCCAAAGTAATGCAAAATAAGAACAGAACAACCCGGGAGATTCTGCCAATATTCTAGGGTGGAACGATTTTTGTGATTGTCAACAGCCTTCCAGTTTGTGAGCTGTGGTGTGCTGCTTACACATAACAATGAAGAATTCAAGTAGAAATTCAAAACGGAAGTGTTTGCCTGTCTGGTATGTACATTCAGTAGGCCCTACTCAAAACCCCATCGGCTGAATGAATCCACCTATAATTCTGTGCAGTCCTGATAATACCTATGCACACTTTTTTGCCCCTCCCCTATGTCCTTTAAAAAATGTTCTCACATGATTGAATTGTGACGGTGAACAGCAGTTATGGAATGACTGAAAGCTGGGATGTAAAAGCTGTTTGCCAGTGGAAGGATTTTGTTTTTGTAATGTTTGGTGTTGACAACAAAATGTCAGTGACGCACACTTGGCGGCTTTCAGACAGGAAATATTTCTGTCTTTTGATTGATGGATCTCCATTTTGGAGAGGCCCAGTTTTCAGGTTTGTGTAAATTCGTAGAGAATGGTCGGGGCATAAGTATTATTGCATGCAGTAGATTCATTTTCCCTCAGTGGTTGGATGATAGATCAGAATTCCCAAATGACCAGGATTTTTACCTGGATCAAAACGCACCAATAGGTACCAAGGCATAGCCTGTTTAGTTGCCGTTGCCTCTTGGAAAATTTGCTGGTTGCCATATTTTCATGGGCACGATGTTTCAAATTCCGAGTGAGAAAGAAGCATTCTGAGTGAGAAGAGAACCCTTTTGTTCGAAGCATAAAGAGGATCGGTCAAACATTTGGCAGTCTCTTATCAAGCATCTTCCATTTGGCTTGTTCAGAAAAGATTCATTTCTTGGCGCTGCACACATAGGCAGAGAAATGAACCATCTGAACGGAATGGTGCTTGATGCAGATGCAGCTGAAAAATTTGCTGGAACTTTGCTTGACTGGAAGAAGGCATTCCGATGACGTGGAAGGACCAAGGCAAAGAGAAAAACATTGCCATGGTGAAGATACGGCGGCCCATGGTAAAAACCAGTGGGGCTTGGAAAGCAAGCTGCAAGCTTTGTACTGGCGCCTGAAGGTACAGCTCCAGCGGCTAATGAAGCACGAGCATTGATCAGCCACATGGAAAACAACATAAATTACGCACGCCTGCTGAATTTTAAAGGCTAAGACCACTCCCTTGAATTGTTCTGCAAGATGTCTATCTCGTCACGTGAAATCAGTCCCCCACTGTTGGCGATTGTCCTCATCGGCGTTAAAGTGAGTATTACCCGTGCACAAGTAATGATTTGGAAAGTTAAGCTTCTTCAAGCCAGAAATCTGAGAAACATTGAGAGAGAGAGAGAGAGAGCAGCCGCTGGCCACCCCTGGATCTCTGTGTTTCACATCTTTATTTATGTGCTTATTTATTTAAGTTCTTTAACCCCCTGACTGCTGCTGGTGAGAATACTTGTCAGTGAGAGACTGCAGCCCCACCGTGTGATGGGGTGGGTCAGACAGATCAGCTTGCTGTGTACCACTGTTTGTTTGGTCTTCCTTCTTCACATGAGACTGTGTACTTTAGTTCATGTGAAGCAGGGACATCTTAAAGTCTGCAGAAGAGTGTACTTGCCTTTCAGCATGCAGTCAGCGACACTTTGCATTCAAGGGGTTAATGGTATATCAAAGGCTGTTGTAAACATAAGCTAGAATAGGACATAATCAATTATTGTATTTTGGTCATCCTTTAACTGACAACATATCATTCTTCGATTAATTCTTTCTTATAACCGCCTACAGATAATTCTAAAGTGCTTTTCAGGAAATACTTAACGGGATCTAAAATACATTTGTGTCAAAATATGCAATTGTATTTAGTTTTTTTTTGTTTTTTTCAGAAGTAAGAATGCCGATTGAAATGAATTTAAAAAAAAAAAAAAAGTCTCAAGTTTCAGGGGCCTTTGCTTCCTGACCCTCTTGAGGGGTTTTTCTCAAACTCCATGGTGGGTGTGTGGTGGTCCCCAAAATCCCTGCAATCTTTTTCTTCAGTTCCTCTGAAAAGGCTTCTGTCTTGTGCATGTTTTCCAAGGATGCTGTTAGTTTTGGAATATATATATGGACAGTTAGATAAATGGTTAGACACCCCAGATTTTGAAGGATTCATTTTCCACCCATTGCTCCAGAACTTCGACAGATTTAGACAGTTGTCTTTTGAAAAGACTGTTGGGAATTCTGGAACATCCCACAGTAAACCAAAGGTGTATTCAAAGGAGGCTGAACCGGTTTCTGTGCAAAGGGAGCCAACTGATGTTACTGAGCATGCAAGAGGCCGTAAAGAGTTCTTTCCCTTGACTGTTTGCTATGGTGAGTGGCTCCTTTTGTTGACAATCAATGATGACCATAATGTTTATCTTGTCAGGCGTGAACAGTTAAATGGTGTGGTCACATTTTGAACATGAAGCATTATCTTTAAAAGTAACAATTGTGACATGTCATTCCAAAAAAAGGAAAAAAAAAAAAAAAAAATGCCATTGTTTTGTACTCGTATGAAAAGTGCCAACACTGCACTCATTTGTACACACATACACCATAGGAAAGAAAAGGAAACCTAATATCCAATATTAGCCTGAAATACACATAAAAATAAATGCTTGGTGAATTTGTAGTTATGGAAGCCAGTGTCTTCCCCCCCCCCCCCCTCCTTTTTTTTTTTTGTATTTGGTCTAGATTCTTAAAATAAATGTCTTTCAAAATTGTCGCACTGTAGTTATATGAAGCCCAGTTTAATTCAGTCACACTGTTACGGTTATATGACACTCAGTTTAAATTTGTTTATTTGCTTGTTTTCGTCAGTTGGTCGCTCAGTAAAGAAACCTGTGAGGAAAGAAATCGAAGTGAGAAGGAGTTATCCAAAATACACCAATTGTTTGCAGGAAAGTAGTCTGACTGCAGAAGACAAAGATACAGTCTTTTCAGGTAAGGGAAAAACCGGAAAGCCATGGACAACTTGAGCTTTTTCCCAGTCATTGGAAAATCGGGGCAAATAAGATGCTGGACAAAGAGGGAGTGAATTTGCTGACAGCTGAACTGGATCGGCAAAATACTGAAAAGCATACATAGGGCCACACGCTCATGACCAGGACCAAACAAGAGTTCATTCTGTTCCAGTGTGAAAACTAGGATGACATAGCAAAGGTTACCTGTAAACTGTATGGATTGTGGAGTGGTTGTCAAGGACTCTCGGCCCATTGCCATGGGGAACAGTGCTCTGTGTGTCTGTGGGGGGATGCGTTCACCCGACACACTGTTTCTTTCGCAACCGGCCATGCATAGCAATGGTACTTAGTGAGGCAGCGTGCTCTGCATGTGCTGACAGTGGTGCCTGAGGACCAACGTGGTCATTTTTCTGAATTCTGCTTCACACCCTCAAACGCAAGCATAGTAGCCCGTTGCTGTATTTCCTCAGAAGAGGGCAGCGCACAAACTTTGCGCTCAGTAGTTGTTTAAATCTGCTGTATGACAAAGCCTGTTAGCCAGCATGACCAAAATGCAGGAGAAGACAATCTTTTTCATGCGTGTTGGGTTAGAATAACAACAGCAAAAGAGGGAGTGGGGTGGGGTGGGGTGGGGGTCGGGGGGCGAGGGGAGAAAATGGCAGTCTCACCACAGGTGTGAAAAAGGTGTGTAGAGTAACGTTATTCAAGGGAACTGCGATAATGATGCGTGCACGCACCCGCCGGACATTTTGCTGAACAAGAAAGTACCAGAGAAATTTTCTCTAGGATTTTCTAGTTGGGGACAGGGTTGCCATTGTTTTGACCAATTTGAGACCCGTTGAGGTCTGATAGATAATTTGTTTTAACGAAGAAGTGTTCAGTTAGTTAGTTCTCCATGCAGTGCATGTAATTGGTCACTTCCTTTAGACTGTAGATCACTAGACGGCGAAACTGAGAAAAACTTTTAACACACATTGATTGGAGTCGTGGGGCAGGTTGTCCTAGGGGAACGGCGGTTGGTTCCTGGCGGTGGGTTGGTCATCAGGGAAGCGCACACACAGCTGCCCCCCCCCCCCCCCCCCCCCCCCCCGATGAGTCCTGTCAGTGAGATCGGCTTCAAAGAGAGATGAACACAGGCGGAAACCGAAACAAACCTCCAAAGAAGGATAACTGTTCGAAGAAAAGAGACAAATCGCACAACAAAACGTGGCATGTCTCGGCCTCACTGGTCTTCTTCAGGCTAGTGAACAAGCATTCGAGGCCGTGAAAAGGAGAAGGAATAATTACTTGTCTCCTCAGATCGGGTGCAGAGTGGTTGTGGGATAGCTTCGTGTTCATTCCACATCCGTTTTGCACCCTGAAGAAGACCAAAGAGGTTGAAACGCGTCACGTTTTATCTTTTAATTTGTTTTATTGTCTCTTTGGTTCTGCGGAACAGTAATTTTCTTTCATGTTGGTCAGTGGAATGGTGAGTTGTTTCAGCTGGTATTGTCCAGTTTCAAGTTGTCTCAGCTGGTATTGTCCAGTTTCAAGTTGTCTCAGCTCGTATTGTCCAGTTTCAAGTTGTCTCAGCTTGTATTGTCCAGTTTCAGATACAATAGAATGTTGATTATTTAAAAGGTCAGGAGTAACTCGTGAGTGAGAGTATCGACAATAATTCACAGACTCTGAATGCTCCTTTGGGCAGTACAGGAGGCCACTGCAGTAACCTTTGTTTGTGTGCGACGTGTTACAGCGGTGAAGTTACCTTTGTTTGTGTGCGACTTGTTACAGCGGTGAAGTTACCTTTGTTTGTGTGCGACGTGTTACAGCGGTGAAGTTACCTTTGTATGTATGTGACGTGTTACAGTGGTGAAGTAACATTTGTGTGTGTGTGCGACTTGTTACAGCGGTGAAGTAACCTTTGTTTGTGTATGACTTGTTACAGCGGTGAAGTTTCCTTTGTTCTGTGCGACTTGTTACAGTGGTGAAGTTACCTTTGTGTGTATGCGACTTATTACAGCGGTGAAGTAACTTTTGTTTCTGTGTGACTTGTTACAGCGGTGAAGTAACCTTGTGTGTGTGTGTGACCTGTTACAGCGGTGAAGTTTGGGCGGATGTCCAAAAAGCAGCGAGAGAAGGTGGAGGACGAGGCCAAGATGGTGAAAGCAGCACAGCAGAATGGGTGCGATGGATTTGCCTCCCTTAGTTATTCCCCTCCTCTTCCTCACAGCAACCAATATGTCACGT
Source organism: Conus betulinus (assembly GCA_016801955.1). Lineage (NCBI taxonomy): Eukaryota > Metazoa > Mollusca > Gastropoda > Neogastropoda > Conidae > Conus > Conus betulinus. The sequence goes on along the minus strand of JADBJO010004090.1, from coordinate 131,416 downwards.
AAGCTTCTTTCTGTGGCTTCCTTCTGTACGCCCCCTGACACACCGGGCTGGAACAACTGGACCCTCCCCTGTTTTTCTCCCTCCCCCCACTCCCCCCCCGTCCAAGCCGGGTTCAATTCAGTTCATGTCACTTTGGAAGACTTCGTAAAGAGCAGTTTCAAGATGCAGTATTTAAAAACAGTCTGCCTTTTGAAGGAATTCTGTTATTGGAAACACTTCCCCCTTCCTGCCTACTTACCTCACTTTCTGCCCGTTTTTCAGTTGTAAATTTGGTAAATGTGGGCTTTTCTACTGCTAACAAGGTCCTGGAACTGGCCGTTGAAAGCTCAGAAAGTGCAACAAAAAAAAAAAAATTTTTTTTTGGTTTAAGGCATAGTTTTAGAAGGCATTGCCTTCCAGCTGTCACAGAGGCGATGCCCCTTGACCCCGGCGAAGTGGCTTCTGCGACCTCCCCAGGCCCTCGCAGTGCTGAAATTTTTCGCATTTTGGTTACAGCCTGTTTTCAGGCTGTTCAGACTAGTCAGTCCATTTGTGTTGACTTCGCCGACATTTGGGCCGGTCTGGGTGTAGTATGTCCTGATCAGTAAAGTTCCTCGGTTGGTTTTTTTTTTTTCTGTTTTTTTTTTTGTTTGTTTGTTCCAGCCCAGTGCGGGATTTTGTTCCATTAACAGACAGATCTGGCAGAGGAATTGTGTTAAAGAAAAAATTGAAATTAAAAAAAAATATATATATATTTGTCTTCAGTAGTGTTTTCAGCTGCTGTCTGGACGGTCGTTTAAAAAAGAAATGAGAGAAAGAAAGAAAGAAAAGCAACAAGAACTTCAGCGTGCATAGGAAAGCTCACTGTAGATGATTGTCTCTACCTCGCTGCTGTCAATTACTTGTATGTTGGTGACAAAATTGGCCGGTCTCTTTTATGCTTAAAGCAGTGGCTTGTTCCTAGCCTACTGAAATAGATTGAAATGAAAAGCTAAAATTGAAATTGAAACCTAAAAGTTTCATTTTAGCTTTTCATTTTGTCTTTTAAGGGGTTGGAGAAACCGTTGTCCTTCTCTGGTACATCTGGTACAGAGTTTTGCAAATCTAGTGTGGAATGTTGAGTGTTGCAGGTTTTTAAAATTTTATTTAGGTAAAAAACGGTTTTTATTTGTGTTTGTTTTTGGATGGACAGCACGATGCAAATTAATACAGTGATCAAAGAAGTGGCAAATAGTCATGATGTTGAAATTATTTTCTTTGAAAGCCAAAACGCATTCATTATGATGAAATGATAGATGATTTCTCTGCTGGGTCTGTTTTGTGGTTTTTGGGACTAACTTTGGTTTTCGTTAACTTAGATCGTCTTTTTTTTTTTTTTTTTTTTTTTTTTTTTTTTTTTTTTTTTTTTTGATTTGAATTATTTTGTTGAGTCGTGATGAACCTCAAAATCAAGGAAAACGGTATTGTAATTACCCTCAGCAGTTCTTGTTGTCAGACATGTTCAGCCAGTAAAAAGCCAAGTTACATCTGAAGTTCTGTGTGGAAGGAGACTTATCTAAAGGGGGAATACCTGATTGAGACCCTGGCTGACATTAACATGCTTTTGGCCACGGGCAGGTTAGTGCTGCTTTCAGCGCCAACTCTAGAAGAAAGAACAGCAAAGCAAAGAGAGTCCTCAGGACTTCATTCTCTGCTCCCACAGTATTCATTTACTTCTTTTTGCTGATGGTAACAAATTAACAAATCGGTTCAGTAAACAGCTGTAGTGACTCTTCTGAACAGAGAAAGTGTTTTCCTGTAAAAATGACCAATGTGGGATGAAGGCCAGCTTTCAGTTACTCACTGCAGCCTCCTGATGTGAAGGGGCCTGTGTATGGAAAACTGGATTTGTGACCCAAGTTATGTGAAACAAATGCTGCACAGTATATGCCTGGAGGAGTTCATGACTGATAGTTGTGTATGGTTCAAATCCCATGGCCCAGTAGCTGCAGGGGCAGGGAATGAGAGGGTCACCATCTCTGGGGCAGAGCAGTGTGGAAGGCGTAGTCCTCCCCTTTCACCTCTTTAACTATCCCTGACCTGAATCAGGTTTCCATTAATATTTAGTAAGTAGAGAGAGAGAGGGTTTTCAAGGTCCATCCCCACAAGGGGGTTGAAATCAATGATTGTCAGCTTTACTACCAAATGCTCCCAACAGTTTTGACTATGGGGCCCTCGTAAGTGGTGGGCCTCATCAATTGCAGGGATATTTCTGCTTTCCCCCCTCTGTGTATCTGCTGTTGTAAGGTGAGATTTTTCCACAAGACTTTGCCTTTGAATCTTGAGGTTTGTCACGATGACGATCTGTGTGTGGTAGCATGCCTGATGGATTTTACCGGGAGCCGGGCTGGTTCTGGACGCGACAAGCGCTAATGCCATGCAGAATTGCCCTGTTACTGTGGAATCATGGTCATTTTGTGTGTGTGTGTGTGTGTGTCTTGAGGGATCTCTTGTGTTAGTCTGTCTTCGTGGGCCATCAGGGGAAAAAAATGCACGTGTGTGGAATTAGTGTATGGCAAGCTTAGTGGATGGGAACCTTTTTAAATTTTTTAAGTTTGTCAGAACTTTCTATCTTTTAGTTACAAGTCTATATCATTTTAATTCCCCCCCCCCCAACAAAAACAGATTCATTTATATTTTACTTTTTTTCCCCTCCATTGCATTGAAACAAAACTTATTTACAGTTTCTGGGCTGCTTCTAAATTTCTGTTTTGCAGTTTTTAGTTCAGTTTTTTTTTTTTTTTTTTATTTCCTGAAAGAAACGGTTTCTATGCTGCTTCTAAATTTCCATTTTGCTGTTTTTAGTTGATTTTTTATTTTTTCTTTCCTAAACAAAGGGCTTTGTTTGCTTTAGCAGTGACATAAATCTGCATCCATTTCATGTCTTTGGTTTCTCCCCTAAAATTTTCAGTGTATATATGTAAGATGTATTCTGTGTTCATTTTGCTGGGTATGTGAAAGGTAAATCGGGATGTTTTTGAAATGTAAGGTGTGGTCGAGTTTCATGACACTTTGTAGAGAATTAGTGGGAATGTCAGCACCTTGCGTATAAAGACGTCCGTTAGTGTCAAACTTCAGACTTTTGTTTGCTTTCATTGAGAATAATCTGGCATATATATATATATATATTGGGGTTTTGAAAACATGGCTGCAACCGAAAGGCCGTACGGTATGGAAAGGTTGGTTCACACGCGCATACGCGCGCACACACACACACACACACACACATACATACACACACTATGCATAAAAGTTACATGAATTAAGAATTACATGCAAACACATGCACCTAGACATGGACTTGCATTCAGGCATGGACGCATGCCTGTAGATTCAGACACACACACAGGCACTTGCAGAAAGGGAGTCAGACAGACAGACATGCATGTGCATATGCACACACACACACACACACACACACACACACACACACACACACACACAAGCACTTACAGAAAGGGAGTGAGACAGACGTGCATGTGCGTATGTACACACACACATACACACACACACACACACACGCACGCATATGCACGCAAGCATGCACGTGTGCGCACACACACATACGCACACATGCATGCATGCACGCACGCACACGCACACACACACACACACACACAAAGTATTAGGGGATCAGCCATCTGTGTGTCTCAAACGAATTCATCAATCAAAATGTTTTTTTTAAGTTACTTGAAAATATGAAATACATCTATGTTCTTTGGTCAGAACTTCAGTTTTGAATGCAGGGCTATAAGGAAGGGAGGGAGAGACAGAGAAGAGAGAAACTGGCTGAGATTTAGATGAACAAAGTATTTCTGTTACAAAATTATTCAAACCAACAAGAGAACAGAAAGAAAATGAAATGACAATAAAACATACTCGTTCATGAAAACAACTCCAGTTATGAATATTATCAAAAAAAGTCCCACCATATAGATGTATAGAATGGGAAAACCAGTTATCTCCCATGCCTAGAGGATAATAGAAATCGGGGGGGGGGGGGGGGGGGGGGGTTACTGCAGAGTGCACAAGTGCGTGTTGGTCCTTCGATTGAGCAGAAAGCCCTGGTGTTCAGATAACTTAGAGTTCACACAGCAAGTGACACAGATCATTAACCTGGATAGGATCAGGAGGAACAAGGTTCTGCTGCGTCTTGCTTTTGCCATGCTCATGCCTTCGTTTTCTTGTGTTTTAACCCAGCAGTTGATCGGTTGGTTAACTGGTTCGTTTGGTTTCTAACCTGTAGAACTACATAAGATGATCGTGTTGAATCTGTTTGACTTTTAACCCGTAGAGCTGAGCTGTCTGAGATGGTGGTGTTGAATGTATTACTCTTCCTTCTGCCTGGGTGTGCATTGAGACACTGGTAACAAACTGATGCCCGTTTGGAATGTGTGCTTGGCTGTGCAGCTTTGCAGCACAAACAGAGGGTTGTATGCGTCTTGGTGAAAGTCTCTTCCCACTGGTCAGCATGAGGATTATTATTCTTAAACAGTGGGTGTGTGGCACCAGTTCTTGCATGATTTTATGTATTTTTTTTAACCTTGTAGTGTGTTTGAACCCCCCAAAAGGAGATATGAGAATAACAGTTTAGGATCCCATTTGGAAGTCTTTGCGTCTTTGCCCATTAGCTCTGAAGGAATGGGTTTCTTTCTCCCTTTTTTTTTTCTCTCTGTTTCTCTATCTCTCTTCCCCCCTCCGTTTTTACGTTCACTGATGTTTCTCTAACATCTTGCCTTCACTTTTCTTCACCTCTTTCAACTTACAGTGACTAACATTTCTTCACAGTTTGACAACTTTTAGATGCATGGTTACTGTGAATGAAGATAATGTTCTAATGAGCACCGACTCTGTGTGTGTGTGTGTGTGTGTGTGTGTGTGTGTGTGTGTGTGTGTGTGTGTGTGAGAGAGAGAGAGAGAGTGAGTGAGTGAGTGAGAGAGTGAGAGAGAGAGAGACGGAGAAAAAGAGAGCGAAAAAAGTCTAAGAGGAGAGGTGAGAAAGATTATCACAGTGATGAAATATATCCAGATTTTTAAAACATGATTTTTCTCATCCAGTCCTATATCAGGGTATACAGGTAATGGAAAGTCGTAGAATTTGAACAAGAAGCAAAACATATAAACATACTCCCAGCACAGTGACAGACAGGGGAGACAATTTCCAGTTAGTGGAAGAAAAAAAATTGACACTGCGGTGGTTATTTGCCTTATTGAACTTGATTTTTTTTTAATTATCATTTATAGCCGTTGGGTAACGGCTGTTCTGGTAAAATAAAACATTGCGCATCATCGGTGACTCATAATGAACATACCTACAAATTTTCAGAAAAAATCGCCCCTGAAGTTTTATCTGGAGCGTGTGTAACACATTTTGACCACGGATGGACACACAGACAGCATTTCTTCATTCCCATTGTAAAGCACTCCCTGTTCTATGAGAACTGGGAGTACAAAAAGGGTATTTTTCCAGGACTGTAAATTCATAGAACTATTGGCAGAATTTGTGAAAAAGTTGTGGAAGTAAGAAACATTCTTGTCTATGGGTATGATTTCACCATGTTTTGTACAGACGTCAGGTGAAATGTCATCTGGCTGAGTCTGCTTTTTTGACGCCATTCCAGTACACAGGACCAGCAGCGAGGACCACAGGTTCTGAAAACTTGATAAAAAAAACTGGCAAGAGGGCAGGATGTGTTCCATAGTATGCCAGTGAACTATGTTTGAAAGAAATAGGTTGGGAGAACCAAGTCTGACTGTAGTTTCTGCAAGAGAGAGGAACATCATTGGTCCACTGTGTGATCGATGGTGGGAGGAAATAAGTAGCGTCGCTGCTTTTATGTGTCTTTGGGTGAATTGTAATCGGTTTTTTTTTTTTCTTTTTTTTTTTTTTTTTTTTTTTTTTTTGAAGATACACTCCTTTTTGGTTGAAAAGTACCCGAGGAACACTTTCGGAAAAAACAAGTGTGAAAGTGTGTGCATGTGTGGTTGCATGTAATGTGTCTCAGTGAGCAAAATCAAGTGAACGTTCAAATGCCAGAAAAGCTCAGTGGTAGAGCATCGGGTTCGTAATCTTGGTGATCCTGGGGTTGTGGGGTTGAATCTCCGCCAGGCTGTTTCGGTACATGGGGATTTTTCCCTCAGAGTAAACATTGGTTCTGACTCCATTTCCTATATACAGTCCTTCGAAAGAGACTGTAAACCGAGGTTCAGTGTGTGAACACACGTATACCACGTAAAATCCTATCACCAACTTTCGGAAGAGAAGGCCAGCCAGTTTGGCCGTTGGTATGGATGACACGTTACACATAGCATGCACCTTCCCTGAAGTTGGAGTATGGCTGCTTAATGGCGGGATAATAAAAACGGCCATGCACACAAAACGCCACTCCCTTAGTTGGGTAGATGGGAGTAATACTTGCCTGTCTATACAGGGAGTGATCGCAGGAGTATCAGCCTGCATATGCGGGGGGGGGGGGGAAAAGTGAACATTTGGCCGAAATTCTAAGGGTTATCAAGCCAGTATTGTCATATTCTTTTACCACTGCGCAGACCTTGCCTTGTTATTTATGTCAAACCATGTTTCCTGACACCCACCTTGCTGAAAAATTCAGCATACGTGAGCATAGCATTACGTATCGGTGTATTTTTGGTCAAGGTTCTGCTTCCTCAGTGTCGTGAAGGATAATGCCAAAGTCAGAACATGTCATGTTTCACTTTCCCAGGCCGGGTGGCCGTGTTTTCGCGCCTGGTGGCCATTTTGACCATGAGTAGATAACTGGCTTTTTTCTTTTCTTCATCTTCACTGACCTGAATGTTATTTGTTCTCGCCTGAAGAAGACCCAAGAGGTCGAAACGCATTGCGTCATGTCCTGTGCTATGTTTGTCTGTGTCCTTGGCGGTAACTAGCCCCCGCTCTTTCTGGGTTTTGCTCCAATCCGCCCTCAGTCACTCCGTTTTGAAACTTAATAGAGAAGGAATTAACTTGCGTTCGGCAAAAAGCAATCCCCGTTTGGATCCGTCAGCAGCTGATTTCATCATCATCAGGAATGTTGTTTTTCCTTTTGTGTGGGCTTTGAACTCGGTGATGTAGTATGTCAGCAGCAAAGACATTGTGTAGAAATTACATGAAACGAATATATTTCAGCATTCAAGTGAAGCATGAAAAAATTGGAAGGTGGGTCTTGTTTGAACAGTGTCATGAGGAAGGAAATGGGAACAACAGATCCGGTGGACCAGAGAGATCACGCTCATTTCCACCTGGTTGATCCTCTGCCACCTGTCCCCCTCTTGCATGTTTCGACAGATTTTGAAGACAGTGACCCCACCCCCTCTCCCTGTGTGTACTTTCTGGCCAGGAAAATGTCAAGAATCAATTTCAAGGTCTGGAGAGTATTGAGAACAAGTTTTCGTGTTTTCCAGCGGGGTTACGTAGGTGACCTAGATCGAGTGGCACCCCAGTATATAAATACCTAGACTTGTACTGTGGAACGATGGCTAGTATTGAATAGTTTGCTGTGCCATGCTGATGCACAGTTTTATGAAAACACAAACTAGGTATGCGTGAACTACAGTGGGAATGATGATGATAGTGCAAACGATAATAGATGATTGTGATGAGAATAAAAGTTAACAGCATTGAGGGACTTGTGAATAATGACCCCTTGAAATGAAGGAAGGGTTTGTTTGTTGGATTTTACATTTGTGTTTCATTCATCATCCTGCTGCTGAGTGGGTGCCCGCTCCACAGCAAGTTCACAGATTTCAGCGAAATGTGAAAATGATAATTTACATCAGCAGCAGCAGCAACAACAGCAGTATAGATATGTATTCGTGAAGAGAAGAAAAGTTGCCGTAGAATCTGTGCAGCACTGGTTGTATTGTTGGAATGGCAGCAGATGACAATGACATCGCAGTATCTTGTGTAAACGTTTTCACTGCAGCAGGCTGTCGCCATTTTGTATACCCAGTCAAAAGCAAAAATAATGCCGCATTCTGATCTTCTTTGTTGATGTATGCCACATAAGTATTGGAAACTGAGAAAACCTGTATTAAATAGCACTGTTTGTGGTTTTATGGACAACACACACACACACACAGGACACCTTGATTTGTGTTAGATTACGTATTATTGAAGGCAGATTTAAGAAAAAAATTTTCCAGAAGGAAGGGAGAGCATGCCTATCAGCCCCCTCCCCCAACTCCCCCCCCCCCATATTCCTGGCAGTACTGCTTCTGCTGCTCCTGACTATGGTCGAAGTCCTCCATCTTGACAGCTAGCCTTGGTCGTGGACAGACAGAGTTGAGGTCAGCTGAGGTCTTTTGTCCTTGGCTAGTGGTCGATCAACTTCATAGCTGACATGCCATGCCCAGAGGTGGAATGTTTGTCACTGCGGTTCCCCCACAGGCTGTTGGACCAGCGAACCAGCGCAGTGGAATGTTTGTCACTGCGGTGCTCCCCATAGGCTGTTGGATCAGCGAACCAGGGCAGCGCAATGTTTGTCACTGCGGTTCCCCCACAGGCTGTTGGACCAGTGAATCAGGGCAGTGGAATGTTGGTCACTGCAGTGCTCCCACAGGCTGTTGGACCAGCGAACCAGCGCAGTGGAATGTTTGTCACTGCAGTGCTCCCACAGGCTGTTGGACCAGCGAGCCAGGGCAGTGGAATCCAGACAGAGATGAAAGGTTTGCAGAAAACACAGTCTTTAAAAGCTGACATGAAAACTGTGATTTGAAAGAACAGATAACCAACCAACCAACCCCCCACTACCACCACCACCACCACACACCCATTTTGGTGTTGCGGAAGAATTGCTTATTCTTAAGGTTTTTCTTAAATTCCAAATGAAGAAAGGTAAAGGAGACTTTGCAGGGGTACTTCCCCCCCCCCCCCCCCCCCCCCCCCCCCCCCCCCCCCCCCCCCTCTCTCTCTCTTTCACAGTCTTGAGGTCGAAGATCATCTTCTTCTAGCTTGTCTCCTCTTTCGTTTCAAAAAAAGTTTTTTTTAGCCAGAAAAGGGAAGAGACTCTCTTTTGCAGTCACTCGGAAGGTCTGTGTTAAGAGTTTTACTCTTAAAAAGTTTGCAGGCTGGGCGGGATGTGATTGATGACAGTGGCCTGCACGATGAGTTCTTGGTAATTCATGCCGTGTGGTCTCTGCTGCTCTGAAGTTCTTGAAATGATCCAGGATTCAAGTCCGGCTGATGAAGGCCTCAAAACCTGACTTCTTCTGAGGAGATGGAGAAAAATGCGCCCACCGTATCACATGGGCTCCTGAAAAGTTGTCGAGTCCTGTGCCAACTACCAGCCTGGGTTGAATGCAAACCTCGTAGGAATTGAAAGGAAAAATTGATTGGAAAAAAAAAAAAGTCACAAGTTCAGCTGGGCATAGCTGGAGGATGGTAAACAGACAGATCAGATAATTTGTAATTCAAACCTGCCTGTTCATACGCTTTTGGTTTATTTTGTATGCTATTTTACATGGAATGCGACAACACACCTCACAAACGAAAAAAATGCGCCAAGCAAAAATTCTCGTGAAGTGTTTCGTTTTGTATTCTACATCGAACATTGCTTGATAATGGTATGACATTGACAAGTCAACGCAACATTACCAAACATGACTAAAGTGATGAAACATTAGATTAGAGTAGCAGTTGAAACTGCTTCATCATGAAAAATGAAACACACCTGTTTGTTTTTTTTTTCTAAAATACGCCTGTTTGTGTGTGAGAACGTACACCAAGGACATTTTCGAGGTAGCAACAGGTCTGGGAATAGTAAGTTCTCCCCCTTCTCCGCCAACCCCCACCAAAACCTTCTCACATCTCTGCCACTCTCTCCCCTCCTCAGGGTAACGCGAATACTATGCAGGGAGCATTGTGCTTCGTTAAGAGTCATCACTGCTCCTCCCTGGCATCTGAATTTCAGCTCAAAATTTTTTTTTTTTTCAAATGCCTGTGTTGAACGGCTGTGATGTTGTGGTCTTTCCAGCATGGCCAATCCAGGCTACACCTACGCCGCCAACGGCTACTCTTACCCTGTGGGCTCCACGCAGACGGACTACTCTCCACCACCCCCTGCCGACAACGGCGGCGGGGGCTTGGTCAACAACATCAATGTGGTCAACAACAACAACACCATGGTGGCCAACAACAACAACAACCTCAACAACAACGGCATGGGCTACCACCAGGCCTCCCCCACCTCCACCCCCACGTCCGCCCCCACCGCCCCTCACCCTGTCACACTGGTGCGAGCCGTGGACATCATGGACCCCAGTGAGTGGCTGGCTTTGGCTGGTAGTCCTCTGCTGCTGCTGAGGAAGTTATGTTGTTACCTGCATTGGTCGGTTGGTTGGTTGTTGGGTGGTTGGTTGGTCGGTCGGTCTGTATTCCAGCAAAATTACGCTTACACCATGTATTTGCCCTGGAAAGACATGGGTTTCTTGCCCTGATTGTTGTGTGTGTGTGCAGGGAACAGGTTTGTTAAATATATTTGAAAAGCTGTTATGCATTAATCAAAATGTATTTGTTGCATGTAAAATCACGGCCACAGGGTTTTTGCAAGGATAGCATGGTGGGTCAAATTGTTGGGTGTGCCTGTATCATGAACAATTTTTTTTTTTAACGATTCATAGTATTTTGAACAGATATGTACTCAGAGCACACCTTGTAATTGATGTCAGATCATTATGATGCGTCACTGTCAGTGTACAAATGGAATGGCATTGTGTTGTCTTGTTTTGATTGGCTACTATACATTCAATATAGCCAGTTGTCATTGACTCTGTAACAAAGGAATTTTTTTACAGCTACCTTAGAGCACTCTGAAATGTTGACAGTGGAACCATTTATTAGAGGGAAGAGGCTTTAAGGGGAAGCTGTTTATTGAGATCCTGGCTCAGGTCTTCAAAGGGAGGGAGGCTTAAACTAAGGGGAAGTTATTTATTGAGATAGATGACTGTGTGATTTGTGATCGGCACCATCCTTCATTCGGTGTTGATCATCATTGATCTGTGTCTGCATTTATCCAACCTGACAAGCTTTGCTGTTGTGTGATGAATTGGTTACTTTCGGTTTTCCATTCATTGATAGATGTGTGCATATGTGCCAAAAATACGGGGTTGCTTTTTGGTGGTGGTGGTTTGCTTTTGTTTGTTTGGATGTTGTTTTTTGTCCTTTTTTTTTTTTTTCTGTGTCACTTAAATGGCCGTCTTCTTCAAGTCATCCTTGTGAATATTACGTTTTCAGTGGCCTTGGGGAACGCAATAGCGGAGGCACACCTGCGTACGTGTCTGTACAGCAATGATCAGATTGAAACGCTCAAACAACAGGTGGCTCCACAGGACCTGGTTGTGTCGTACACTAACATGGTGAGGACAGTTCCGAATCTCTGTGTGTGTGTGTGTGTGTGTGTGTGTGCGCGCGCGCATGTTTGAGTGAGGGAGGGAGTGAATAGGCAGGTGTGTGTGGGCATGAGTGTGTGTGTATGTGCATGCGCTTGCATGTGTGAACATGTTAAAACCATGGTTTTTAGCATTAGATGAATAAGTTGAAAGATGATTGGTACATAACCAGCATAGACGTTTTTTGTTCAACCAGTCGTGCCCAGTGAATCCAGACGTCACGATGATTTCTGTTCAAAATGTTAGTAAATCTTTTACAATTGACAATGTGAATTTGAATCTTTTTTTGCTTGACTTTAGATTTCTGTTGACATCATACAGTGTATTTTGACTCTGAAGAGGGTTGACGTGGTAAGATCGCATTGTGTTTGCTTCAGTCACCAGGAGAGGCGGGGTTAGCAGGCAGTAGAACATGTTTTGCTTTTTACCTTGTGAAGTTGCAGCTATTTCACATGAGATGAAGGTTTCTGTTATGGATTGTACAGACCTGTCTATCCATATGCTTTTGGTGTATTTTGTGTGCCATTGTACACAGAACACGACAGAAATGAAAAATACGCGCGAAACAAAAGTTCTAGTAAAGTTTTGTTTTTTGTACACTACATCGGACATTGCTTGAATTCCGAATCTGTGGACTCTTACCACAGGATATGGTTCATAGGAACTGCGCTTGCGTATCTACTGTTTGTACTTGGCGTCATTTTTTAGTTAGCATGGCTCAACCGTATTAGTTTGTGAAAATGTAACATGTTCTAAACTGATAAGATGTTAGATTTGTTGAGTATTTATTGAAACTGCTTCAAAAGGAAAATGAAATAGAGCTGTTCTTTCCAAAATACACCAGTTCATGTGAGACAGCCTCCCCGTAGACGATGTCCGGGCAGGCAGGTCAGATTGTGCATGATATTTCACCTAGAAGAGGGCTGGTGAGGTCACATGGCGTCGGGTCTGCTGCAGAGCCACCAGCGGATGTGGGCGGAGCTGGCGGAGAAGATCACTCTAGCTGTTCAGCAGATCATCGAGTTTGCCAAGATGGTGCCTGGCTTCATGGACCTCTCTCAGGACGACCAGATCATGCTGCTCAAGGCTGGTAAGTCTTCCGGAAGGTTCTGTGAAGCTGTAGTTTTTTGCCATCTGTGTGTGTGTGTGTGTGTGTTTAACCCGTGTGTGTGTGTGTGTGTGTGTGTGTGTGTGTGTGTTTAACCCTCTTCAGTATGCACTTATCTGAGCTTAGTTACGCCGAAAACCATCAGCAGGGTAAGTAACTCCGTAATTTGAACATGGTTACCCAATTGAAAAAATAATTTAAAAGAGAGGAAAGGAAATAATGAAATGAAAATAATTTTTAAAATTCTACGAATATATATGTAAGTTTGAAGAATGTCACCTGAGCCATGTACTCCGAAAAAAATCTTCTTCAGAACTCTCTTCCGAATCATTGTTCATCATACCTGGAACCTCATCCCAGTCGAAATCTAGGTCACTCTAAGCTTCATTACCCAGCACTTTCACTAAGTCTTACGCCGTAAATCGTACAAAACACAGTATCTCCATCGCTAAATCTCATTATAGAACGGCAAAAATCAAAGTTAGCCATGGCAAAAAACAGCATTTCGACCTCAAAACTTAAAAAATTCGTAACTTGAGAACCACGGCACGCATTGACTTGCGGATTTTTGCAAATGGAAGTAAATGGCTACAGGAAGAAGTGAGTCACGTTCTCGCGAGACTTCCTTTTCTACTAGAAACACGGCGGCGCCCATTGTTGCCACGTGTTTTACTGGGCGCTGGCAGGCGCTCAGCCTTTTGGCTGTGTGATTTCCAGTCGGGCGCTAGCGGGGGCGCGCATTTGTCAAGAGAGTTAATACATGAAGTGGATTCTCTTATTGTCACCAAAACCCAATCTGTGGGGTCTTTTTTTTACAAAATTTTAGTCAGTTTTATTTCATTTTATTATTTTTAACCTTTATTTTCAGGGGCTCGCTTGTTTTTCTCATAGATCCTGTCATATTTTTATTGTCAGAAATGTTTTTAGAAATAATGTAAACTTCTGAGTGAGTAATTTATTATATTAAAAATCTTTTGAAAAAAAAAAAAAAAAGAAGAATGAAAAAAAAAAACGTTATAAGAAGAAAAAAAGGAGGGAAATGTTTGTTGCAGAGCGTTCTAGTTTCACTTATATGAAGTGTTTTAGCTGTAAAATTGCATACATATATGTATAAAGTTTGGCTCCTAACCTTGAATGATAACCTTGTTAAAAGCACATTTGAAAATTTGGTAATCCACTTGTGGGACTTTGAATGAGAGTGGCTGGAGTATGTGTTCATGTTCAACTTATTGGTGAGTGTGGGCATGTTTTTGTCTTTTTCTATCCGTCTTTGTCAAGCTATTAGTTTGTTGTCTTCTTATCATTTGTTTTTTTTTTTAGAGTTTGTGAGTTTTCTTCTTTTTAAATGTGTTTTTCTGACTCTTAGTGAGTTAGTAGTTAATTATTAATAATAATTCTGAGGCTGTTTGAGAGTTTGGTGAGTCTGGGTTTTAGTGTTGTTTTCATTAAATTCATTTTCAGGTTGATGGTATCAGTTTTTGTTTTGTGTCTTTTTTTTTTTAATCCATTTGTTTTCAGACTGTTTGGTGCTGTGGTATATCCCCCCACCCCCCAGTGGATTTCCTGGTTAGAAGTTAGTCTTTTCATGGTTGACAGGTAGTTTTGTCTGCGCTTTATTTATTTTTCATGTTGTTGATGTGTTTGTATCATATAATCAATATGATCAGTTTTAGGCCGTTGATTTTTGTGTGAACAGTTTACTCTCATTTTCATGCCCGTGATGTGTTTGTTTTTCAGTTTTGTGGTGGTGTTGTTATTGTGAACTGTATGTATTTTCAAACTAAAGAGTCGCTTATGTATCCCTTAGATTTCTAGACAGATAAAAGTTGTGAATTGTGTTAATTTTCAGGCTGTAGATGTGTGTGTGTTTGTTTCATTGATTTGCACCCTTTGTTATGTTCGACTTCCTTTATTCATGATTATTTATCTCCATATTAAATTGATCATACTTGTTTCCAGGCTGCTGAGGAGGTAGCATTGTGTTCATTTTCAAATTAACTCCAAGATAAGCTCCATTCTTTCTGATACGATGAGGGAAAAAAAAAGAGAGGATTCCAGTTGTGTACCAGTTTTGTGCGTGTGTGTGTGTGTGTGTGTGTGTGTGTGCGTGTGTGTGTGTGTGTGTGTGTGTGTGAGAGAGAGAGAGAGAGAGAGATTAGATTTTTGTTTGTACGTGGGGCTGAAGGTGCCCAAGTGTTGCATTTCTGAGTGTCTGTACAGACATGTATTGTTTCCAGGTTTGTTCAGTATGAAATATGAACTGTTAATAGTTCCCCGATAAGAGGCAATAGTGTGTAACATATTTTGTGTATTCGTCTGATCAGTGTGGGCAAGAAAGTCAACATATAAATGCGTAAAGAACCTATGAGAGGTGAGTCTCTAGAAAGGTTGTTCCAAGAGGGGTTTTTTTGTGTGTAGAATTTGTTCATTTATTGATTTTTCTACATGGCTACTATGGTTGGAATGTAACCCTATCATGGTTTGATCGTTACCATGTTCATTCCACATACCTTGTTTTATGGGTGCGGGAGAAGGTATGCAAATTACCAGGGATTGTACGAGTCACAGGAAGGTATGGAAGTCATAAAAGTTAATTTTCAGGACTGGAAATTCATGGGATTATGGTCAGAAGTTGCCGGAAAAGTCGGGGAATTAAGATGAAGCCTTTTGGAAACAAGTGCTTGATATGGTTTGCATGTGTTTCATTGTGCAGCAGTCAGTCAACATTTAGCCAGTTACAGGAGTCAGAAACTGCCATTTTGGTAACAGTGGTGATACATTTCATGTGTGAAAATAATAATGATAATAATAATAATGAATACTTATACAGCGCCTATTCTCGGCTAGAGACCAAGCTCAAAGCGCTTTACAATCCACACTCGGCGGTCATGGAAATGTCTCAGAATGGCATGAAGAGTCTTGAATGTCATGGAACTTTGAACTTGTCAACTGTGGACCCTGTAGGTTCATGGCCATGGTCAGGACAGTCTTGTATGTGTGTGTTTCCAGGGAGCTTTGAACTGGCGTTGTTACAAGCCTGTCGGGTGTACGACCCGGCTACAAACCGAGTCATTCGGGAACCAGTTCATGCCCTTGGAAGCCTTCAGCAGTCTCAGTAAGTGCAGAATGTTTATACCCTTGTGGGGGGCAAGGTCCGACGTGGGCGGACGTTAGTATCCTCCATTCTGGAAATAGAGGTTTACAGTACACCATTGAACAGAGAAATGCAGTTTGACTTTTCAGGGCTGTAGCTGCAGTAAAGAAATTCTGTTCGGTCAGAGAAGTTCAAAGAGAAACTTGTATCCTGCTGAACGAGAGAAAACAAAGTGCAAGACAAATACGACACAGACCTCTTTGGTCTTCTTCAGACAAGACAAACGGCATTCAAGACAATGAAAATGAAGAATGACTAATCGCTTATTTGTTGGAAATCAAGGGAAGTTATGTAAAATGGAAAAGCTTTTTTCTTTTTTTTTTTTTTTTTTTTTTTGTCACTGGATAGGTGAGGTAGAGGTTGATACAGTCAGAGAACATCTGGCGGTGACAGGGATGTAAAGACCTTTTTTAACTTGTTCTGACAGACGGTCTTGCAAGATAACCGGGAATAATGATTGTGAGTCCATTAACTCACTTTACATGCCACCTCCGTGGCGTTGCTGCTCCCACGCCGCTCATTAAAACTCCGTTTCAGCAACTTGCCTTGCTTCGTTGCAGCTCTAGGACAGTAGTCCAGAGGAAGCGGTCAGTCTCAAGTTGCAGCTCTAGGACAGTAGTCCAGAGGAAGCGGTCAGTCTCAGGTTGTCCTGAGACAACCCACTGGAGGAGAGGCAGCACTGCTGCTGAGTTACTCCAGTTTGTTCACTGGTGCCTGTTCTGGTCCCGCAAACTCGGCACACCACCTACTAAGCTCTCTACTGACAACGATAATTGCTTAGTCGTGGAAGCGGCTTGAGGGAGCTGTTTCTTTGGAGGACGCCACCATGCTTGCCCAGTGACAGTCCCCATGAATTTGCCAACACAGCTTACCTCTACAGAACCTCGCCAAGGACAGAGACGAAGAGAGCACATTGAAACTGAAGTGAATATGAGAGCAGGCCAGAATTTGAGACTTTTTTTTCGTGCTGAATGTTGAGGATAATGAAGATGATGCGACAGATAGTTGTTCTGGTAGGAGACTACATGACAGGGCTATACTAGGAGACTACATGACAGGGCTATATACTAGGAGACTACATGACAGGGCTATACTGGGAGACTACATGACAGGGCTATACTAGGAGGCTACATGACAGGGCTATACTCTGTGCATGTTTTCATAATAATTTATCCTGGCGTCAGCCAGGCCCCAGATATTAGATGCCTGCAATGTTGGTCAAGAAATTTGAGCAATGCTGTAAAGGACAGATCCCGTGGCTGTTCAGAGCAAGTTACTTCTTCGTTTTGAGAGGCAGGGAAGTTTACAGCTGGCCCGCAGCTGCAGAAGCCAAGCCGTGAATGCAGGTCTGGGAAATCGGGAGTTTTCTGCAGGCCGCTCCCCGCCAGCCAGCTAACCGCACTGTACTTGGTGAACTGAATGTCATCTGTGCATAGCCTGTCTGGCAGCAGTGTGTTCGGCATGGTTGAGTGGACAATAATTAGTGGTTGTCATGAAAAATGTAATATATCGCGCTCTTGAGATGACTGAATTGGAGAATTTCCCGATAATTCTTTTAATACCAAACTTGACTGGGTTTATTTTCCTGTAGATAACGTAGATACAGCATAAAAGCTTGTACGCAAGTGGTCAGGCAATATTAGAACAGTGACAACACACACAAAAAATGTGCAAAAATAACCTCATCACTTTCTGGGTATTCAATTTTCCCTAGTTGACTAGTACACAAGTTTGATACATGCCTCTGCTCGGACTACAGCATAAAAAAATGTTGGGTCAGAAATGTGTAAGGCTGTTTGTTCGCCTGTTCACCAAGTGTCACGCGCGGGAGGGAAAAATAAAGCTGTGATCCATTAAGGATGAAACTGGACTGTGTGGTCCAGGTCTTTCCTGCGGAGTCTGTAGCAAGTCACCTCTGTGTAGGAGCTGGCAGCGCAATTTTTGCCTCTCACTTTTACTGCTTTGTCAGCGTTTCACCTTTTTTATGTTTGCATATTGATTTGAAGAAAAATGTGTTTCAGATGAAGACGAGAAGGTTGATGGGCCGTATCTTCAGCTTTGTGAAGTCGATGATAGCGCTGTCCATCACAGAAACGGAAATGGCATTGCTGAGTGCCCTTATCCTCATCAGTGCAGGTACTCTGCCCAACCACCCTCCCTATACTCCCAGACACACAGTCGCTTGCACTCGCTCTCGCTCACTTTCTCTCTCTTACTTTCGCTTTCGCTCTCTCACTCCCTCTCTTTTTTTCTCTCTCTGTCTGTCTGTCTGTCTCTCTCTCTCTCTCTCTCTCTCTCTCTCTCTCTCTCTCTCTCTCTCTCTTTTCTCCTCTCCTCTCCTCTCATTTAAACACACAGGTGTGTTCAAGTGGCTACTGAAGCTAAAGCTTGTAAATGTAATGCATAAAACAAGCTTGATAGTACATCAGTATGCTTTTTATTGAGTCATGAAAATGAAGCTTGACAGTACGTCAGTATGCTTTTTATTGAGTCATGAAAATGAAGCTTGATAGTACGTCAGTATGCTTTTTATTGAGTCATGAAAATGAAGCTTGACAGTACGTCAGTATGCTTTTTATTGAGTCATGAAAATGAAGCTTGATAGTACGTCGGCATGCTTTTTATTGAGTCATGAAAATGAAGCTTGACAGTACGTCAGTATGCTTTTTATTGAGTCATGAAAATGAAGCTTGATAGTACGTCGGCATGCTTTTTATTGAGAGTCATGAAAATGAAGCTTGATAGTACGTCAGGATGCTTTTTATCGAGTCATGAAAATGAAGCTTGATAGTGTGTCAGTATGCTTTTTATTGAGTCATGAAAATGCAAATTTATCCAAACTGAACACGGGTCCATGTGTAGGACCAAGCCCCAGCCCCAGCTCTAGCTGCACACAAAACTTGACCTCAGCAGAGAATTTCAGACTTGCTTAAAGTATAAGAAACTCGTCATAACTCGGAAAAATCCATGGACTTGTGTAGATATGACGTGTCTGCTCTCTTGAGTGCATCTGAAAAATTTCTAATGAACTACCTAGAAGTGAACACGCGCACAGGCACATGCTTTTCTTTTTTCTGTTGAAAACATTTCCCCTGAATTCAAGAGAGAAATTTTCAAATAGCTCAAGACCAAAATCATTTGTTTAGAACAAAACTTAATAAAAGAACAAGTTAGCTGTGTGCTTGTGCTCAACAAACTGGAATGTCGCTTCGTTTGGGTTTGGAGTAGGAAATGCAGTTTGACTTGTCAGAGCTAAAAAAAAATGATTTTCAATCAAAGAAAATCCAAGAAAAACTATTATGCTGTTGACGAGAGAAAAACATATACAAGACAAGCATGACACATTTTGACCTCTTTGGTCTTCTTCAGGCAAGACGAATAGCATTCAGACAATGAAAACGAAGAATGTGAAAACGAAGAATGAACCATCACTTACCACCTTAAATTCGGCGCAAAATGGATGCGAAATGCAAACAAGGCTGCTGGGAAGGAGACAGTGTGGGCCGAAATAATGATATTAATGACGGTAATAATGATAATAGTGATGATGATGATAAAGAATATTGAAATAATGAAGAGAAGATTACTACCATTTTTAGTAATAACAGGATGATCATAGTTGTATTGATAGCAGCTAGACGGACAAAAGGGGAGAAAGAAGAGGGGTTAGAGGATAGTTGAACAACGTCGGTTGTAGTGGTAATGGTGGTAGTGACAAATGAATAGTAATTACTGTGAACAAAACCGTCGTTTGCCGAACAGTTTCTCTTACTAACTGTGAACAGGACTCACCTGTGTGCCAATTCCGTCACAGATTTCAGAGAAGTCCAGGTGTGAGAAACTAAGATTTGTAGGGAATGAAAACCTGTTAAAGAAAGAAAATTGGCGGCAGAGGTGCTGGTTGCATTTTTGTTAGCTGGCAGACGGCTGTCGTCACCAGATGGTAATTTCTGTCTTGAGAGAGGACTGTAGCCATTTTGTTCCTGTGGCTGAGGGCGAAACCTTATCATGTGCTCCGATGTTGGGCATGGTGAGAGGCTGCCATAGTGAAAAGGATTGACCCATACTGAAGGGTCCTGATGGTGGTTGTGGACTGAACAGTGAATGGTGCACCATTGGATGGTCAGGTGGCGCCAGTCTGAAGGCCAGGTGCAAACATGTTTCAGAGAGGGGGCGAGTTGATGGTGTTGATGAGAGGAAGGGAGGCTGGTAGTTAGCATTTCCTTTTTTTCCTGTGTGGGAACCCTGCCATTTGCATGGGTGCCAACGCTTACAAGTTTGAAAAAAGATTCTGTTATACAGAAATTATTTCGAAGTTCTGAATTTAGTGGGAAAAAATACAGATTTTGAAAAATTTGTCCAGAATTATGGGATTTAGGGGTGTCATTTTTTGTTAATGGGTGAAAGTGTTGCAGGATAAAGCCCAAATATGTGGACGTTGGCCTTCATATGTATGGAGCATGCATTTTCTTTTTAAACCCTTTGTCAGCTGAAGCGAACAGGGGTTAGAAATGCTTTCAGTTAAAAGGCCAAACTGCCCCCTGTTCAGCCCACCCTATCCCCTTCATCCCCTGGTTCACAGAATGTTGACCCTGGATAGTTCAAAGCAGTGCAGTTGGGAGTTAAAACGATGAAGTCTGATAAAAAAAAAAAAAAAAAAAAAAGATTTCACATATCAAATAGTTATTACGAGGGGAGGGGGGTGGACGTGGAGATGGAGTCCTTTGCAAACCATAATGTCGCTCG
The DNA here is from genome assembly GCA_016801955.1 of Conus betulinus. NCBI lineage: Eukaryota > Metazoa > Mollusca > Gastropoda > Neogastropoda > Conidae > Conus > Conus betulinus. The sequence goes on along the minus strand of JADBJO010004090.1, from coordinate 110,987 downwards.
CCAAGCCAATACTCAACAGTAATTATATTCTGTTTTACCCTCCTGAAAAAAAAAAGGAAAGGAAAGGAAAAAAAAAAAGGGAAAAATATGAGTAATCCTCAATGGATCCGAATGTGGTGTGAACAGCGCTGTCACCTTCCTCATGTCTTGTCCACCCTCCCCAGATCGGCCGGGCATCAAGGACCAGGCTGCCGTGCAGAAGCTGCATGAGAAGATCCTGGGCGCCCTGAAGCTGGAGATCGGGCGCACCCCCACAGCGACGACCAGGAGATGTTCAACCAGTTTGTGCACCAGGCGTCCACCCTGCGCGCCCTCAGCCACCAGCACATCATCGCCCTCACGCGCTTCAAGGAGGCCAACCCCGAGGTGGATTTCCCCCGCCCTCCACAAAGAGCTCTTCTCTGTGGAGTCCGTCGTGGATGCGTCTTGAGAGATGGAGGCAGAACGGGAAGACTGTGCTGGCCTTTTTTTTTTTTTTTTTTCTTTTTTTTCCTGTGGGGAGGGGGAGTGGGCGATTTTTTTTTTTTTTTTTTTTTTTTTTTTTTTTTTTTTTATGTTGGGGGAGCGGTTCCACAGGTGCAGGAGTTCTTGGCCTTGCTTTGTGATTGGGAGTGGGAGGGGGGCGTCTGGTTTTGAGATCGTTTAAAAATTGTACAGCATCCTTGATGAGTGAGGGTGTTGACCCTGTCCCTTTATATACACATATACATATATATATACCTTCTGTTTTTGGTTTTTTTTTTGTATCTCCTGTTTTCATTTAAGGCAGATAATAGGGTGAAAGTGTTAGAATTGTCGTTCACATTATTTGATGTAAGAAAGGATACCAATCATTTTAAGGCCTTTGAGGGTTTTTTTTTTTTTTTTTTTTTTTTTTTTTTTTTTTAATCGTTGTGTATCTGTTAGATTGTTTTTATCTCAGGGTGACTTTGCTTTTTTTCTCTTAACACTGGTTGTTCCCCCCCCCCCCCCCCACACACACACACACACACACACCACTTCCATCTCTCCCACCCTCCCACCAAGAAAGGGAGAGAAGAGATGGAGCATGATTAGTGGAAGTGTGATGGAAGTAGAGCAGCTGCTGCTATCCCCAGGCTGGAGGGAAGGCAAGGCCACCATGCGCACAGGTGGGGGCGTTGGGATGGTCCGGACACTGGGAGGATGGGGTGGGGGTGGAGGTGGAGCTTGCTGTCAGCCTCTGGAACTGTTGGTTGCTGATCAGCTGCTAAGAGATGGAGGTGGAAGAGGGTGTTGAACAGGCGACCTGGGATGACGTCGTCAGATATGGGGGGGGGGGGGGGGGGGGGACTTGTAGCCTTGTATTCCTCCTCCTCCTCCCACAGTTTTTTTTTTTTTTTTTTTTTTTTTTTTTTTTTTTTTTTTTTTTTTGTTGCTGAGCACGATAATGTGTTCTTTGTTTTGAGGAATGTGGTTCTTCTTGCTGCAGGCAGAAACCTTTGATTGAATGCGATTTGAATTTGGGGGTTTTCCTCTCCGCATCGATGATGATGATGATGATGATAACACAGTGGCCATATTCAGATTGTTTCTTGTCATACAGATTGTTCCTTCCTCGTCCTGAATATGTATCTCTCTCTCTCTGTCTCTCAGTATCTTCAATTTGATATGACTGTGTAACAACCGTTGGTGCAGACGTTTGGTCAGTTGTACATCTTCCATGGAAATCATCATCATCGTCGTCGTCGTCACTGGATGATCTTCATCGGTCACCTTGCACAGAAATAATCATCGTCAGGAAATTGAACGGGATGCGTGCAGGCGTTTGTGTGTGTGGACACTGTGTGTGTTCATGCTGTTGAATCATCCATCGGAGCAAAAGGTGCAGAAAATTCGAACTTGTTGAAAAATGTGTCAGGAATTTAAATCTTGTCTGGGATATCCTGTTTCCGCCACCCCCCTCCCCACCTCCCTTGCTTTCATTGACAACCTTCTTCCCACCCTTCCAGCTCTTTTTAATTGCAGGTTAGAATTTAAAGGAAAATAAAGATGGTGATGTTTTTCTCCATCTTGAGCTGTTCTGATCGCACGTTTGATTTTAGAAGATCAGGCTTGTAACAGGAAGGTGGCTTACGGAGTCGACCAACCAACCAAGCAGTCTAGGGAGTGACAGATGAACTATCGTTTCCACACCCCCCTCTGGCGCAGATGTGGTGTGGATGACCAGAACCTGAGACAAATGGGCATCATGAAGTGATGTTTCGACAAACTCCTGTTTCTGTGCGCCTCCCTCAGTGTGAACCTTCAATTACGGGTCTTGTTTCCACCAGATTCGGGGCTCTGAGGTAGCTCACACAGCTGTGTGAAAGGGACATGGAAGGGAGGCCTGGAAAACGCCAAATGTTCATGTGCATGAATTTTGCTATAGGAAGGATGAGTGTGTGTTTTGGTGTGTGTTATGCATCTCATTTTGTGGGATAATTGCTTCCTCCACTGTGCATGCTCCCATGGAAGTGGTATGGGTCTCCCCTTCCTCACCCGCTTCTCATGAGAGTTTATGAACTTCTGTAGATACGCACAGTTTAAGTCCCCCACCCCCCTCCGTCTCTTGCCATCAGGGTTTGCCTGCGTTGAAAGGCCGTCGTTTGTCACTCCAGATTAACTTATTTTCTGTGTGGAAAATTATGATGAAGGGGGGGGGGGGGGGGGGGGGGGGGGGGGGGGGGGGGGGGGGGGGGGGAACTACATTTTAATACACCACAGTTCTTTACGTGAGGTGGAGTGAACTTTTCTGGCAGAGACATTCTGCCTTGGAACATCTGCATGAGTTATAGGATAGTAAAAGTGTTGTGGAAAGGATGGGTGATGTTGGGGGAGGGACGGAAGGAGGGGGCTGCATTGTGGCCATGTGACCTTCCAGGAGAGGGTAGTCCACACATTACTGGGACAGAACCCGTTGTTAATAAGACGTACGTGGATAATGACAACAAATAAAACCAAAACCATTGTGCACTTCCATCGTTTGCTGGACAGCAGGATCGATTGTGTTGTAAACAAAATCAGGGACTTTGTTCTGTTGACAGTTAACCTTGTGCATAAAAGATGTGCTTTCACCACAGGCATTGGGCGTTGTAGAAATAACCAGCCTTGTGTTCCATCTTGGAGGGGTAAGTGCTGATTTTGTTGCGAGGAAATCCCCAAGGTCATTCAGATGTGGTGGTGGAAACCAAATTAATGTTCCACTTGATGTGGGTTGTGTTGTTAGTGATTGTCGTGCTGGCTTCTTCCTTTTTCTCCCTGTGCTTTTTTTTTTTTTTTTATTCCTTGGGAAGGTGGGAAAATGTAAACATTCAGAAAAGGGAATTAACTGTTTTGTGTGGTGTTTTGTTTTTGTGTGTGTGTGTGTGTGTTTTTTTATGTTCAGAGTTTTTTTTTTTTTTTAAACCCACACATTTTTTTTTTTAATAAGGATTCTAGATAAGCATTGATCTGTTTCCTTTTTACAATTGTCATTTTAATCGTTGGTCATCTCCATGTACCCATGAGCTTCGGAGGAAGTGTGAAAATGGAAAGAGTAGCTCATTTGCATAAAGAATGGCGAGAGTGGAATGGTTTGTTTCTTGACTAGTGATTAAAACTAGGAAGAGTGAGATATCCTGCTGTTAGATAGAAAGATATGATCCCTTCATTGGAATAATGTGTCGATGAGGAATACTGAGTAGGTCAGTGTGGAAGGGTTGAGATGGCTTTTGTAAACGGCAAGAGATGATTCAAAGAATGGTGAGAGAGAAATGGTTCATTTGTCTCGGAGGGCGATGAGAACAGGAAGAGTTTCACATCCTGCTGTGGAAAAAGAAAAAAAAAAAGACCAATATTCAAAAAACAGTGTGTAGGCTGGTTCAGCATTGAAAGAAATGAGTCATTCCTTGGAGTCAGGAATCTGTTGGTTCAGTCTTATGCAAAGAATGAAGGTCGTTCTTCTGAAGAATGCTTCATTGTCCTTAAGAGGGCCAACAGGGGGTTCATTCTGTAAAGTGGTGAACGTGAAAGACAGTTGCTGATATGAGGACAGACAGGTAGGATGGAAAAGACGGCTCAGAGTGGTTCGTCCTTGTAAAGACAGAATAGCCCAAGAGAGGAGTAGCGCGTCTCACAAAGAACGCTAAGAGGATGGGAAAAGAGAGGCTGTGTCCAGAAGATTGGTAAGAATGGAAAGTGCCGTTCGTTCACCCGAAGAATGGTGAAAATGCAAAGTGCTTCATTTCTGGAAGAGTGAATGGAGAGAGAGGGTTCGTTCTTTTGAAGAGAGTCTGAATGGGAAGATCAGTCCATTCTCCTTAAGAGAGCCTGAATGGGAAGATCGCTCCATTCTTCTTAAGAGAATCTGAATGGAAAGATTGGTCCATTCTCCTTAAGAGAGTCTGAATGGGAAGATCGGTCCATTCTCCTTAAGAGAGTCTGAATGGGAGAGATCGGTTCATTCCCTAAGAGAGTCTGAATGGAAAGATTGGTCCATCCTCCTGGACAGAGTCTGAATGCAAAGATTGGTCCATTCTCCTTAAGAGAATCTGAATGGAAAGATTAGTCCATTCTCCTTAAGAGAGTCTGAATGGAAAGATTGGTCCATTCTCTTTAAGAGAATCTGAATGGAAAGATTGGTTCATTGAGTTGAAGAATGGAAAGAATTGAACATTCTTCTCAAGAGTGGACAGAACGGTTCATTGAATTATGATCATGGAAAGAGTGGTTGATTCAAAAAAAAAACAAAACAAAAAAAAAAAAGGGGGGGGGGGGGGGGTAGTAGTCATTGAGTTGTAGAATGTGTGCATGGAAAGAGTGGTTCATTGAGTTAAAGAGGGTTCATTGAGTTGAATTGTGGTGAGAATGGTTCAGAGATGAAGATTGTAAAGAGTAGTCCCAATTTCCAGAAGACTGACTGGAAAAAGTAGTTTACTGAATGAAAGAGCAGTAAGATTGGAAAGAGTGGTTCATTGAGCTAGCTGGCGAGTCGTAAGAAGTGAAAGAGTGGTTCACTGATAAGTGATAACAATGGAAAGATTGGTGCGTTGAATTGCAGAGTGATAAGAATGGAAAAGATTGGTCGTCGTTGCGTTAAAAAAAAAAATGGGAACAAAGGTGGTTCACTTTGTTAATTAAAAGAGTGGTGAAAATGGGGGGAACTTTCATTCTTCTGAAGACTGGGAAAGAATGGTTCATTTAGTTGAAGAATGGAAAGAGTAGTTCATAGAACGGAAAGAGTGTGGGTCATTGTGGTATGGAGAGAGTAGTTCATAGAACGGAAAGAGTGGGTCATTGTGGTATGGAAAGAGTAGTTGGTAGAACGGAAAGAGTGGGTCATTGTGGTATGGAAAGAGTAGTTCGTAGAACGGAAAGAGTGGGTCATTGTGGTATGGAAAGAGTAGTTCGTAGAATGGAAAGAGTGGGTCATTATGGTATGGAAAGAGTAGTTCGTAGAACGGAAAGAGTGGGTCATTGTGGTATGGAAAGAGTAGGTCATAGAACGGAAAGAGTGGGTCATTGTGGTATGGAAAGAGTAGTTCAAAGAACGGAAAGAGTGGGTCATTGTGATAAAGAATGGAAAGAGTTGTCCCATTCTCTGTAAGAATGGTGGTTCACTGAAGCAGATAGTGGTGGGAATGCCAAGAATAGCTCATGGGGTTGAAGGCTGTGTTAGGTTCTGAAAGGTAGGTTCATCGCGTTGTGAAAGCGGAAGAAGTAGTTTAGCGAGCTGAACAGCGGTATGAATGGTTCATTCAGTTAGAGAGTGGCAGTAAAGGAAAGAGTAGTTCATCGAGACGAAGAGTGATGGGAATGGAAAGTGAGGCGTTTTGAACTGAAGAGTAGCTGGAACGGAAAGAGTGCTGCGTCGAGATGCAGAGTGGCGAGGATGGTTCATTAAGTCGAGGGCCAAGAACGGAAAGAGTGACTCGTTCTACTGAAGAACGGCGAGAATGGAAAGAATACCTCGTCGAGTTGAAACTGGTAAGAACGCAGAGAGGATGTGAGAACGGTTCGTTGGCAGGAAGACTGCTGAGACGGGTGTGTCGCCTGCACTGGGGCAGCTGGAGCCTAGGCACAGATCATCAGAGACAGACGGTAGGTGTTGTCTGCGGCAGTGTTGCGGGTCTTGTCCTAGATCTTTAGTCGGAGAACAACATAGCTGGCAAAAGTGTGTGGTAAAGGGAAAACAGGTTTTCCTCTGCGCATGTTCTTGGATTGGTTTAGCTTGCATGTTTACTGCATCACTGTTGGAATAGTCCATTCTGACGATTAGCAGGCGGTCTGGATGGTCGTGGTGCTTGTGTATCAATTCAGGCGTAGCGGTCAGTTTGGAAGGGTCAGATCGCTTTGTAAACGGTTGCATCCTCATCCAGTCTCTCCTTCGACCTCAAGACTCGCCACACACGCATTCCTTCCTGCTCCTCTCTCCCTTTTCAGATGTGGTGGTTCCCTTTTTTTTTTTGCCCAGTGAAAAGTTCTTTAATGCAGCAGTGGGTACAGTGTGACGGAGGCCCAGTGTAGCTTGCCTCCTTTGGGATGGCATAGTAAATGGATTTAAAAACATTGTATAGTCATGCAAAGTTTTAACCCTTTCACCGCCAGACGTTCTGCTTTGCATAAATCCTCATTGCATAAATCCTCATCGCCAGCCGTTTTTCAGAAAATCTCTTATTTCATACCGGCACATGTGAAATGCGGATATCTCTGGAAATAAGCAACCCAATTCTCAAGCTGGTTTTTTTTTGGGGGGGGAAATGGAGGAAATAAACTGTACTTTTGTTAAATTATATTATGTTAGTAATGGTTAGACAGCAACAATATCAATTTTTGGTAATTTCAAGTGCAAAAAAAAAAAATGCAAAATAAAACAAATGAATGCTATCTTTGGTGTCAACATAAAAAAGAAGAAAGCATACAATCAAACTCTGAACAAAGAAAAAATACCCCACTCGCCAAATAAAGACCAGAAAGTGTGTAATATCCAACAGATTAATGAAAAAATCGGCCCCATAAATCAACATACCCCAACAGCAGAAAAAAGAGCTGAAAGAAGTCCACAAGTTGAAAATCATCCTTGTTCACCAGCACTCCTGAACACATCAGAGGAATAATTAGTGAAATGACTAATGAGGTTATGCAGAAAAGAAACCACACACACACGCACATGCACATGCATATACATCACTTTCACTCTCACTGTTGAAAGCAATATTTTATGAAAACAAAGTCATTCACTTGCCTGTGGGTGTTTAGAACCTGGAGCGCAATGCTGCTAGGGCCTATGAGTGCAGCTCACCCATCGAGCTCATCTCTGCAGCAGACCTGACATGTGTCAGTCAGCCACGCCCCCTTTGACCTTGATTCGTGGTAAATCGAGGTCAAGCCAGCTGGGCTTGCAGTTCATTCATTATCTCATTGCTGTTAGCTGCCCCTCAATAATGCCTCTCTCACTGTGTGATGCAGTCGTTGAAAGTTGGCCTAGAGCCAGCAACACTAAGCTTTTACAAGGGCCTGTGTGTGTGTGTGCGCGAGAGCCGCACTGCTCCCCAGCCACTTAGCATGTGTCCAGTAGTCGGCCACTGTGATAATTCGGTCCATCTCCCCCTTTCACCTAGGGCCTAATGTTTCCCGCTCACAACCTGGGTGTTCTTTTTCTGAATCGGGTCAGCTGACCGTCTTTTCGATATTTCCAGCACCTGATTTGTGGTAAATAAATGGTGAGGTTGAGTATGTGAAGTGCTTGGATGTGACGTCATAGTGAATGGAAAAACAGTCGGAATAGATTGATAAAGAACACATAAACTGAACATCGCTCTCACGAAAGCAAATGTCTGTGAGCACAGGTCAGGGAATCACCCAACTATGACCTTTCTTTCTGGCTTTCCGTCTTATCAGATTAGAGAGTGAGAATATTGAGAGTTAAGTAACCCTAGTTGGTCGCCTTTCAGCGACGTTGGCAGTGAGCCATGTTGTCTCCGAACGGTGACCGTTGGTGGCGTAGGGGTTAAAGAAGTGAAGCAGCACTTTCAGTTTCGTGAATCTTTTTTTTTTTTTTTGGGGAAAAAAAAAAAATTTGTGTGCGTACAGATTATGTTAGAGACAGGATTATGTTAAGGAGACAATCCCCTATTTCTGTCACTCGGTCACACTCGTCATGAGTTGCCGACTTTTTCACAACAAACGCTCGAAACTTCCCAGATATGTTGACTAAGTGGAAGGTGACCTTTGATGGGTGGATCAGTGTTCGTTTATTAATGATAAGCAGATGGAATGGTAGTTAAACGGTTTATCCGTTTTACAAGTGGTGCAATGTAGTGTGGGAGGAGAAAAACAGAAAACTAAGAGATTTCAGTTGAAAAGTGAGACGACTGCTGGTGGAAATCTAAACAAATCTTAAACAAATTCAGCGAACCGCCCAGAGAAACATGGACAAACGAGTCACAAGACAAAAAACAACACGTTTCGACCTCTTACGTCTAATTCAGGTGAAACAAAAACGAATAAAATAACGAAAATTCACTTAGCTTTGATCGCTTCAGATCGCATCAGAGTTCAGCACCTTCTTCCTTGAAGCGATCTGAAGTGATCAAAGCTAAGTGAATTTTCGTTATTTTATTCGTTTTGTTTCACCTGAAGAGACCTAAGAGGTTGAAACGCGTTGCGTTTTGTCTTGTGACTCGTTTGTCCACGTTTCTCTGGGCGGTTCGCTGACATTTATTTAAGATTTGTTAAGAGATTTCAGGTTTGATAGGGCAGTATATTAGTTTATTTAACTCTTCCAGAGCAAGTGTTTTATTTAAACTCTTCTTCGCTCAGGAAATCTTCAGTCGGGAGTTTTCACACAGTACAGAGCATATTTAGCAGACAGTGTTTAAAGTTATAGAAATATAGGGGAGAGAGAAGGGGGATGGTGTATTAAAACAACAGAATGTTTGTGTAAAGCACATGAAAAAAGTGGAATTGTAAACATGAACCTGGTAGAGGGACTTTAAAAAGTGAGGCGGCTTTGTCGTAGAACTTGTGCCAGCAGAGTGAACCTTTGCCTGTGCATGAGGTGGTGATGTGTTCCACAAGCAAGATCAAATTGCGCAGGACAGCTTAAACTGTGATGCAGTAAGCAGGCCAGTTAACGCCACTGTCAGGACAAGCGTGTCGGTGGTGAGGGTGCCCTTTGCTGAAATGACATCAGCCTGTTCATCTGAGGGGCTGCATGGCGAGCCTTAGCGAGTGAAGGGACTGATGGAAAGAGATCTGAAGTTTGTGGTTTGGTCAGGTCTGTGCAGCCAGTTTGTACTGAGAGTAGGCATACCTGTCCCACAGGCTGTGTTGCCAGGCTTCGAGTCCGGAAAGTCGCCCACTACGTTCAGTGAACATGGAGTGTAAAACTACCTAATCTTTTTTTTTTTTTTTTTTTTTTGCCAATTCTGATTGGCAGCCTCGAGCTGTAGTGGGGGATGGGGAGGGGGGAGAACCTTGTATGTCTGGTGATTAGTCTTCAGTTAACAGCTGCTGTTGTCGGGCAGCTGGAGTGTTTTCTGACCTCGGAGACATTCACGTCAGTGACTGGGCAGCATTGGTGTTTGTCATTGTCCCCTTGTCTTGTCCTGTGTCCCACGCCTCTCAAGTGACCCTTGCCTTGCAGCACGGGAGCTCGAGTCATAAGAGGGAGCCCTGAGGTGTAGGTACGCTGATCCCTGTCGTTAGTCGTCGGGAATCCGGGGTCCAGATTGCTCAGGTAGAACTGCGTGATTGGCAGGTTAAGATTGTGCTGTGGACATGGGAACAGGGAGCTTGGTAGTGTCTTCACATTGCCTCAATTTGGAGTTCATGGGGGGGGGGTGGGGGGGGGGGGGGAAGTTCAGAGTGGGAAAGTTTGTTTGGTTTTTTTTTTCCCTGTCAAAAAGTATTTGAAGTGAACAGTGGTCATGAGCTTGGTCATTGTTCATTGAGGTACCAAAGGTTACTCGTGGTAACGGGCTCAGGTATAATGATACACATGAGTGGAGGACAGTGCAGCAGTGGACACGCATGGATGACCTCATGTCTCTTTCCAGCCTTCGTGTCCTGTCGTCTTGTACACCCCATCCCCACCCCTCCCCCTGTACCCGCCCCAAAAACTTACACCGACATGACTGTGGTGAGTGCGTGTGATGTGAGCACCCGTGGAGAGTTGCCATTGCTTCCATCCTCATTCTCCGAAACGAGCATTCGCTGCACTGTAGTGCTTTTGTTTCTGTGGATTTTTTTTTTTTTTCTTTTCTTTTCTTTTCTTCTCCTCCAAAAACTGTTGTGCCATTTTCAGTCAATGGGACATAGGGATTTTGTGCGGGATGGCAAACTGCGTTCTGTGGAGGAGGGTGGTGGTGGTGGGGACGGTCGTGGCGCGCTGGAAGGCAGACTGTGGCTGGTGTGTGTGGGACGACGGTGTGTCGGGAGAACTGGGAAGTGACAGTGTGCGGACCGAGGGACTGAGCCAGCCTGTGTTAAAGTGCATGCACGTGGCGGCATCGGCTTCGATTGTGTGTTGGGGGGGGGGGGGGGGGGGGTTGTCAGTATGTGCTGGCGGGTTCCATGAACTGTTTTTGTTGTTGTTATTATTGAACATGAAGTGTGTATTTGATACGCTCTCAGGAAGAAGTATTTTTTCCCTGACACTTATTTTTTGCGTCTTCGTGTTCGGAACTATTGCAAATCATAGTGCCATGCGATTCTACCTATATATATCTATATATATATATATATATATATATATATATATATATCTGGAACTTCGTTAGAGTGTGTTTATGAATTCAGTGGGGGGGAAAGTATTGATGTTGCACATGTTTCTTGTAGATGAATTGTTATGAGATACCTATAATGTGATCCTATGATGTGACTTGATGTGATTCTGTCAGATGATTGAATGATTTTTAATGCTGATTGATGGATTGAAAGAGGTGGTGGCTTTTGATTGTTTCATACCATCGCGTGGAAAGTGTACAGACTGCATGTAACTGTTGGCGATCCTTGTAATATCATGCTCCCGCTCCTGTGTGTTACGTCACTGATCACAACACACACACACTGATGATGTCATTGTATTATACAAAGCGTTTGTAGCCAATCATTTCACAGTCAGTCATGCCATATTCGCATTGTGTATCCATCTATTACTCGGAGAATTTTCCGTAGTTTTCATTCTTCCACACACCTCCCCGCTCGTCACCTCGGCTGGAGGCATTTCATTGGTCCATGGACTGAACGAGTGTGCGTTGTTATTTCAGTGATTGATGTTGATTTGTTGCAGGGATCCCTGAGAGGGGGGGGGGGGGGGGGGGGGGGGGCCCTGTCCTGTGGCCTTGGCATTATGACAACACAGCTGTGCTGTTATGTGGTGGTGTTGTGGACTGTGGGAGTGTGTTGTTGTGTGGTAAATGTGCTGCTGTTGGGGGGGGGGGGGGGGGGGGGACTCGTGTGGCACCGCTCCTGGAGGGACTTGTCGTTTTGTTGTGGCCATGGTGACCTGCTGGGGAAAGGGAAAGCTGGATAGTTGATTGGTTGTGGGTTCTCGACTCTGAAGTAAGATTGATGACAGACAGTTGGTTTTCAATGTCGGCTCAGGCGTGAATGCCCTCTTTTGTCTTTCTCTGTCTTCTTCCTGCACACCATGGCATTTCCTTTGGTGAAAGACACTTCAAACAGCTATTTTAAGTGTTCACCTTTGTTTGGGGCATTGTGTTTAGCTTAAGGAGAAAGGGAGGGGTTGTGCTGGACATTCTGTTGAGTTGAAGATGAGGAGGGGGTGTGTGTGTAAAGAATTTGTTTCTTATGTGTGAATTGTCCAGTTCCTGTGTGTAATTTTGTTGATCTGGGCTCTGTGTGCATGTGTGTTGAAGTGAATAATGGCTTGGTCAACTGATTCCTGATTACCCGTGTGTGGGTTTTCGTTTGTATCTTTGTGCATGCTAGAATATTTTTTAATATTCTTTAGTAGGTTATTTAAAACTTAACATAGCACCATAGATTCTCCCCCTTCTCCTTGGTGGTGGTTTTAAGTCAGTTGTAGTTTTCCCCGATACTCCGATTTTTTTCCCCCTTAAAATTCTCAGCTGTGTAAGATTCTTCGCCAGTCTTGTGTGTTTGCAGTTGAACCAATCGATTCAGTTTTATATTAAAAACATGGTGTCAGAAGTAGATTGTTCATTTTTTTTTTCCCCCAATCTGTCTCCCCCATTCTATTCCAATCCCACCCCCGCTTCACCCTTACCCCGCTTTTTTTTTTTTTTTCCCTCCATAGTTCTGCCTGGTTACAGGTCACAAGATTCTGGCTTGCAACTTTTCATTTTCTTATTCAGTTCTTCCTGGTACAGTTAGGCTTTTGTTATCCCCCCCCCCCCCCCCCCCCCACCCCCACCCCCTCCCCCCCCCCCTCTCTGCCCCATTTCCCTTCCCTTAGCTGGTATTAAGCCCTCGAGAAGCTTTGAAATGGGAGGCGTGATATAAACTCGGTTGAGGCAGAGAGATACAGGAACGGGTTGCAAATGGTTGATTTGCAGGATGGGGCGAAAGTGCAAACAGGATTAAAGCACAGTGGCACAGTGGTGTGGAAGTTACGACTGAGATGGGGCCAACCATCAAGGCAGGTGTTAGATGGGAGTGTGTCGACCAGCGGCAGGAACAGTCTGAAGTGTCGACCAGCACCAGGAACAGTCTGAAGCACAAGAGCAGTGATTGTGCGGCAGTTGTACTGTGTTAACGGTGATGCTGGCAGTGTGGAGGAGGTTTTGGACGGGGGTGGTGAACGTTTAAGGGTGGACCGCTTGGTGTTTGGGTGCCAAACGACTCGCCGTGTGGTGCCGTCAGACCGCTTGAATTCAGTCCCCTTCTTTGTGGTAATTGTGATTATCTCCCCTCCCCCATAATGCTTGGATAATTATAAACAAACCATCATTGTGTCAATGTGCAAGGCAGACACAGACAGGCACACACAGGCACACACACACACACACACACACGGTTGAGAGCGTTTATGCGTTAGCCAGCGTTTGTCAGCTTGACTGGTGTTCATTGGTTGGAAGCACGTCAGGTGTATGTTCACACATAACAGCATGCGCATTTTTGTGTATCGTGTTGGACGTATGGTGATTCCCATATACATGTTGACCAAGCTGTTTTTCTGTATAAGATTGTTGATGGAAAGCAGAAGGTAGCGGGTATGATGGTACTCCCCCCCTCCTCCCCCCCCCCCCCCCCTCCATGTTTTTTCTCTTTTCATACTATTTGAGTGTAGTTGTAATTATGAAAAGAACAACCACCCTGAGTAGGTTATTCTCAGGTCCAGGATCTTTGCAGGTGATTGGGGGGCTATCTTAGGCAAGCAGACAAAAATTCATGTGCTGTTCATAACTGTGGTGATTGTTGCAGCTGTCATCTGTAGGTTTTGACTGATGCGATTTTATGACAACTTTGTGAAGGTTGTCATGACACTGAAGACATTTGTCATGTCATCAGAGGAAAAATCTTGTTTAATTTTTTTCTGTAAAATTTTGAGGAAAACCAGGACCTGTGTGGAGGAGGGTATGGGCGGTGACAGTGACAGACCTGTCGACCCTGTATCGGTCAGGTTTGAGAGGAATATTTTCCAACAACCGAGAAGAGTATGTGGAAATAGAGAGGTAAACCGCATGGTAACAAAACCTTAACTAAATGAAAATTTTTGTTTTGCGATGACAAACATTTTTTTCTTGGTTTTTTTTTTTTTTTTTTTTTTTTTTTTTTTTTAATTTAACACATTCACTTCCTGTGTCAACTGCTTTTTATTTTCTTTCTTTATTCATGCATGTGTCGGTCTCAGTGCCACTGTGACTGTGTTAGCATGAAATGCATGGGCTCTCTGACCAGTACATTTACCACATGAGAGAAGCTGAAGTGGCCTTTTTTGTATGTCTGGGAAAATGTAGTCAGTCATTTCGCTTTCAAAGCCTGGTCGCCGAGACTGACAACCAGTTTGGTTTTTTGCCAAGTTTGGCTGCCCAGTGCAAGACATCCAGATGATACGATGCGACATATTGAAGTCAAAGATGTGAAGGTGCATAGAGCATGATGGACATTAATTCTAGACTGAACAATACACTGATATTTTTTTTGTATATTCTGTTCAAAATTTCGATTTTTTTTTTCAGCTTGGGACGAAGCAAATGTTTGGCACAGTGGTGGTAGCCAATGAACTAAAGGGAAATTGCTGACCAGACCCAAGGTTGAAATTGTACACACAGCTGTCATGTGAACTGAGCAATCGTCAATTTTTTTTTTTTTTTCGTATGTTTTGGGTTTTGTTTTGTCCCAGCACGAAAAGAATTTTGGGGTTCAAGTGGAAGAAAGTGAACCTCAGACGGATGAACTCCACCGAAGGGTTGGCGGGTCTGAGAAAACGTAATTTGATCAGCTCTGAATTGAATTAAAAAATGAAAAGAATTTTCTTATTTTTACTGGTGGATTGCATTTTTAAGGGTTGGAGGGGTAAACGTATAGATTCAGAGCTTGAACAAAAATACGGAGATTTGATCAAGATACAGATACAGTGATTAGCTTTGATGTGAAATTGCACTATTTTAGTGCAGAAATATAGTCATTTTTGACGTCATGTACTATACCCTGTCAGATTCTTTGCCTGTCATACATACATTTGTCTTCTTACTGCAACAAGTAGTTCGCTTGGAAAATGCCACTCAGGATTTGTCACCAAAAGTCATTGCGAAACCTGAGTGGATTCGAATTTTTAATGATTCTTCTACTGCTGTGAGAGTTGTGGATGTGGGGCGTGATGTTGGTTTTAGAGGCCTGTGTTGTCATGTTATCTATTAAAAAAAAAAACAAAAAAACCAAACAAACAAAAAACGAACAGAAAACTGTAGATTTCCTAGATTTGACAGTTGGTTACTGTTTAAAAAGGGGGCATGACTGATCATTCAGCTAGGAGATAGATTGCATTGATTTGGTGTTCAACGAGCAACTATTCAGAGCTTTGTGAATTTGACTTTTTTTTTTTTCTTCTTCTTCTTCTCCTTTTTCAAAGGGACGGGTATTGCAAGTTCATCACAAGAGCAGACAGAAGATTCAAGTGTCTTAAATTACTTGTGAGTTTCTCAAGAGTGAAAGTACATCAGAGGAAACGATAGAAAGTGTCTTAAAACTGCTTGGGAGAACTTTCCACGTACATTGAAGTGTGAAGTTTTTGTGTTGTTGTTGGGTTTTTTTTTTCTTATTTCTATTTCCCCCCCCCCCCCCCCCCCCCCCTGTTTCTGTGACGAAATTGTAAGCTGCAGGGGGAGGTTGGTCTGTAGGTGAATTTGTAAAGATCTGGCAAGAAGTCTGCCAGACTGAATTTGTAAAGATTCTGGCAAACAGTCTTTCAAACTGAATTTGTGAAGATTTTCTGCAAACAGTCTGCCAAAGACGGAGTGAATTTGTGAAGATTTCTGGCAAACAGTCTGCCAGAAAGACTGAATTTGTAAAGATGCTGGCAAACAGTCTGCCACAAAGAGATGCTGCATGAGAGCAAAACGCACTGTTGATGTACATTTGTTCTTTGTCAATGTTTGACCAACCCTGAAACATCTTCAGGTTCAGGTGTGGGGGTCCCCCGCATGCTCCCAGGTAACTTGGAATGAAACGGGGAAGGGGGAGAAGATGTCATTGTAGGTGTTGACCAGTTAGTCCAGTTGACCTCCCTTGGGTCTGTGTAACCACACTGCTACATGTGTTACTTGTTACATTGATGTATGTGATAGCTCATGGGGTACTAACCCAACCCTCCCCCCCTCCCTCCCTGTTCTTTCTATTGATGACTGGTGTGCACTGTGGACTTCATTCCCTTTCTCTTTGCCCCCCTTCCCCCCCCCGACTTCTCATTCACTGCCTTGCTGAGAATTCATCAAAGGAACGAACAACTGTTGTGATACTGCGGCTGATTGGGGGAGGGGGCTGCTTGGTTGACAATGACTGGAAGGAGGAGAACATCTGGCTAACGGGTGTTTGTTGAACTTTTTTTTTTTCTCTTTTTTTTTTTTTTTTTTCTCAGTGCTAAAGTAGACTTTTGTCTACATTGGTATGTGTCTTTTCTTCTCTGTTTGAAATGAATATGACAGGAGGAGTCTTTTAACAGCTTGGAATAGACTATGGCCTCCTTTCGAAGAACTGTCACTGTTGTTGGCGATGCGGATTTCTCCATGCTTCTTGAAACATTCATGTCCCACACTGTACACTGTGTAATCATTGTTGTCCATGTTGTCAGGTGTAGATGTCAGCACTCCTGTGGTTGGGTCTTGATGCCTGCACTTGTGGTGTGGATCTGTTGGAGGGGTGGGTAGGGAAGGAAGGTGGGGGGGGGGGGGGGGGGGGGAGTATCCAGGGGTGTGTTAGGGGAAGACCTTGCCATGGGTAGGGGTGCACACGTTGTGTTGCAGTGATGATACGGTCTTCTGTCTGTCATGCAGGGGTCAGGGGGAGAAAGGAACAGGTTCTTGTTTTTCCTCCGAGCATGTGCTTTGTGCGTATGAGAACGTGTGAATGTAATTGGACTAACCATGGCCTAGTCTGATCCGCCTTAAGCATGTCATTAGATTTAGCTACCGTGATACAAGTTGGTTGTGTATGTGTGTGTGTGTGTGTGTGTGTAGGACTTTGTGTTCATTGGCTGTTTTTTTTTTTTTTTTTTTTTTTTCCTTTTTAGATCAGAACAGGGGGTTTTCCCTTTCCCTCATGGGAACAGCCCTGAAAGTGTCCTTTATGATCAGCAGGATTGTAACAACACTAAAAAAAAAAAAAAAAAAAACAAACAAAAACTGGAAAACCGAAAGTCATCGACACTTGCACACCTGGTTGGCTCCTCGAGTTGAACCTTCAGAAGCATTTCTTTCAGTCGCAAAGTGACAAATCCATGCACATCCTAAGCCACTTACTGTGTATGAAAATGGTCATGATGACTGGCGAGCTCGACTACAACATCATGGCAAGCCATTCAGAGCGGTGGTGACAAGGCAGCTTACAACAGATGGCTGCGAGATATCGCCGTTAGTGTCGTTTCACCATACACAGGTTTCTGTGAATGGCAGTTCTCATTCTTATGACTGCCTGTCGCCATAGTGGATATTGGAAGCCTCAAAATTGTGTACGTCGGCGCAACTTCTGTGTCAAGGGACACCAATGATGCAGAAACATTGATTACCATTAAAAACATGAATAATGGCACAGATTGTCTTTTACTTGAGGAACGCGACGATTTTTACCTTTGGAAGAGAGTAATGTCCCTTTTTGCTTTCTGTAGTTCATTTCTTGCTTGCTGACAGTCTGCTTTGATCTGGTCCTTCATTTACACACACAGTACGGTGGAAGCGTTTCGTCAGTAGTGTATTTTCATACCTGTCAGCCTGATGTACATTTTGTTATTAATTTCTGCTCATTGAAATGAGAAGTTTATGAAATAATACAGAAGCAAACAAGTAAAAGGTTGAAACGTAATACATTTCTTTGTCTTGGGCAATCATCTTCCACGTGAAGGGAAAGAAAACGAAAGCATGTTGAAAACGCAGTCTACTGTTGAGATGAGGAAAGTCACGAGGCGATGTTTGGAAACGAGCAACAATTTTTGTGATTGTTTTTATATTGTATTCACCTGTGCCTAGTGAAGTTGTATTTTTTACTAATTTTTAACTAGGTTTTTTTTTTTTTTTTTTTTTTTTCTACTAGTCATGGGGAGTGAAACGCTGGAAGTTTTCAGGGCTGGAAATGCTTTTATCTTTTGGATGGGTGTATACCGCTCTTGCCAGACGTCATCTAGGAGGCACAAACTTCCCTCAACTTTTCTCCCCATAGAATGGTTCTGGGGTCTGTCAAGATGTTACCAGGGTTGACTGCCAGAACCCAGTATCTCTCTTATATATATGTGTATGAAATATATTTATAATGACCAGCAACGGTGCTGCCAATTGAGGTCATGGGTGGCTAGAATCTAAACCGAGATATACATCAAGTGTAGACAGAGACCTATACGCGTTGCAGACAAACAAGCCTGTAAACCAGGGGATTCTGTTCTGAGGGGTAGATATTGACAAAGGCAAACATGTTCTCTCGAAACCTAAGCTTCGAAAGACCGAAAAAAATGTTCCCGTTGTAAGTCTGTAAAGGGAGAGAATCATTACTGGGAGGTGAGTGCAGTAGGGGTGAAAACAATGTTAGAAGAAGAACAATGGAAAGGGAGAAGAGCATCATAAATACGGATGAAAACATGAAATGTCACAAGAAAAAAAAAAACATTGTGAAGGGAGGGCATCATTATTGGGAGGTAGTTCCAGTGTAGTTAAAAAAAAAAAAAAAAAAAAAAAAAAAAAAAAGCAAAAACATTCCAAAAGTCTGTAAAGGGAGTGAATCAGGAAGTAAATTTAAAAACAGACTCTGAAGGGAGGAAATTGTGGGAGGCAAATCTTGAAATGACAGAAACTAAAAATGTTCCAAGAAATACAAAAGCTCTGAAGGGAGGGGATTTAGAATCAGTAAATCTGAAAGGTATTCCAAGAAATAACAGGTCTGTTGGAGGACTCTTTCTTGAGGGTTATCCTGGTAAAACAGAAATCTTTGAGAGGGAAACGCTGCACACACACACACACACACACACACACACACACACACACACACGTATACACACACACACACACACACACACACACACGTACACACACACACACACACACACACACTCACACTTAGAGAGATTTTAATGTCATGTAGACAACAGACATAAATGTGGTAGGAAGCTGCTTGCCCTTCCATTCCCCCCCCCCCCCCCCCAAGTGTTTTTGGAAAGGAGATGGGGTGGGGTAATTACTCTCTTGCTCTTCCAGAAAGACATGGCAGAATTATCCATTATTAGTGAGATTTATCATGCGACTATGTGGAATCCCACAATCAAGGAATTGTGAATCAGTTGTTCAACCATGCGATGGGAGTGAATGGATTGCACAGTCTTTGTTGACAGACACTGCCATTGTGTGTGGACAGGAAGGGTAAGAAGGGGGGGGGGGGGGCTGGTCAAAATATGGGTCAGGTTTTGTGGTCTGTGTAAGGCGTAACAGTTGTGATTCACCTGCCGCTTTCTGTGTGGGACAGTTTCGTTGCTCATGATTTATGTGTCCTTGGACATGACTTGGAATCCCCTGTGTTGCATTGGAGCGCATCGCCTGTGTGGTTTTTTGTTTTTGGATTGTCAATACTTTGTGTTTGCATTAATCAGATTCTTTTTTTTCAGTCAGAATGAGTTGGTGGTCTGAAGAGAAAAAAAACAAACTGTGTAGATGATTATTTGAAAATTTTTGTGAATCGGGATTCGTTTCAGGTGTGTGTGAGAGAGCATGGTTTTGTGTGTGCGTGTGTGTGTGTTTCTCTTCCTGCGTTTTGAACTGTAGTTGAGTGCAGAGACCGGAAACCATTTGGTGCAAATGTACTCTTTGTACTTACATGCTTGACATGCCAGGTACACATGTATTGGTTGGTGTTTTTGTGTGGGCTTGGGTTAGTGTGCTGACTGTGTGGAGAGAGGATACTGTGTAAATTGGCTGGCACACTAGGTGCACTTGTACTGATGGGGCTGTTTGTATGTGTGTTCATCATCTTGACTGTTCCAATTGTTCAAACTTTCTTTCCATTTCTTTTTTTCTCATTCTTGCTTTGTGTGTGTGTGTGTGTCCCGAATATTTTGTGCGCTTTTGATTGTATTCATCAGTCTCAGACTCGCTCTCTTTTTGCTTGCTGGTTTTTCTGTCAGTTTTTGTCTGACTCTGTCTTTCTGCTTCTCCCTCAGTGTATTCGTATTAGCTGGTTTTTCTGTATGTCTATCTGATCACGTTTCTCTCGGCCCTTTTTTTTTTTTTTTTTTTTTTTTTTTATTTTTTTTATTTTTTTATTTTTTGCCTTTCTGTCTCTCTCTGTCCGTCTCTGCTTCTCCCTCTGAGCTGGTTTTCTGTTTGTCTGTCAAATTATCTATCTCTCAGCCTTTAAAAAAAAGAATTGTCTTTATGTCTTTCTCCCTTGCTCTCTCTCTCTCTCTCTCTCTCTCTCTCTCTGTCTCACTGATGATTATTTGCTGGCTATCAATGTTCAATAATTGGTCTGTCTTCATCCAAGTTTCTGTGATCAAGCATCCTCCCCTGGTTTATATTTTGAGTTCTCCTACTGCCCCTTACACCCACCACCATCCCCCCCTCCTCCCCCCCCCCCCCCCCCCCCCCCCCCCCCCCCCCCCCGGACTTCATTATTCATTTTGAGGATTGTCAGAATCCTCTTCTGTTTGTGCTGCTACCAGCCTGCAGATGACCCTTTGAAGTGGGGAGATGCCCGCAGCTCTCCCCTCCCCCACCCTTCTCCTCCCATTTCTACCCCCATTCCCACCCACCCACCCACCCCTTTCCCCTTTCCTGCACCCCCACCACGTTCCCCCTCGCTTTCTCTGTACCTGGCTCCTGTTTACTACTCCCTCCCTCAGCTTTCCCTGTGTTTGACTTTGTACCAGTGATTGAATGTATAGATCTGCGTATTCATTTAGACGGTTGTTGTGTTGGAACAATGCAGGCTTTGTATTTGCTCAAACTTTTTTTTTCTCATCAGTTTTTGTGTGTCCGTGCTTGTCCAATTTTTTTTTTTTTTTTTTTTTTTTTTTTTTTTGAATGACGTTAGAGGAAATCAAGGGAAATTCGATGACACATCAGCTATTCTTCAGCACTGACAAAGCTTGATGATTTTTACATAAAATACTAGGTGACTACTGTATGTTGTAGATTGTCAAGGTTTTGGGTTTGGATTGGTTTTGTTAGTATATTTGTTTGTTTTTAGAGAGAAAAGAGGTTGTTTGTTACCGTATGAATAAATCTGTTGACCATTCTACATGAATATTCAGAATCACTAAATGGGTTTTTAGCATTGTGGTGTGTACTTGGGCAGCTTTTTTGTGTTTGTGCATGGGATTTGTGTGTGTGATTGTGTGTGTATGTGTGCTTTAGGTGGAATACTAGAATAGAACTGTCGGCATTAAGCAGTTAACTTGAAACTCTATGCTCGTCAGTACTTAGAGGACGCTTTTCTGTGCCAGTAATGCAGCAACTGTGTGTCTGTGCAAGAACTGTGGGCAATATAAGATTATCATCTGGTGTTTAGACACTCAGTTCTGCCCACGGAAGTTGAAATGACAGGGAAGCAGATCAGGTGGAAAACGTGTATTTTGATCCAGAGAGCAATTTAAGAATGTAAGAATGCAGCTAGATTTTGGTGCTCTGTAAAGAATAATGTTCTTGTATATGTGTGTTTAGAAAGTATAAACAAAAAGTAGCAGGTGTTGAATTTGGGAAAAGGTTATTTGCTGTCTTTGTCTTCAAGTATGAGACTGAAAGATGCAAAGATTGAATAATTAACCCATTAACTCCCGGAGCTATAATGAAAGGAGATTCAAGGGAGAGTGTAATGGTTTGGTGGAGTATCTCTCTGTACTTGGTGTAAAGTTTAAAAGTACAGTTGCTTCCCTTGAGTGAACTGACCATGTACGTGGGAAACAAGACGAGAGGGACAGAGGTGCTTGATCATTTGACCTGTCTACTCTGTTTCATCACAAGACGGCGTCAGTTGGCGTACTGACCAGTATCCTTAAAGAAAATTGGAATTAAAAATGAATTATCAGCTTTGTCTGAAAGACAAATAATTGAAGCATTGAAGCGAATGTTTATGATTCCTGGTTTGGTTAGGGCTGTTCATTTTTCATTTTCACGCCCATCTGTTTCCTCGAGTCCTTGGGTGTGCTGGTATGTACGGATGTGAACGAGTACCTGCGCTTTTGACAAACCCATAGCCGTGTTTTTGCCCCAAATAGGGGAATATAGCGATTTACTCAGAGCTCTTGTAGTTGGTCTGTGAATCCCCCCCCCCCCCTCTCACCTCTCATTTTCTTTTCTCTGGTTACTGTATTTTTGTTGGCCAGAATGTATAGTCCATTTTGTCAGAGTTCAGTTATTGTCCATCAATCGGATATGTGCGTTTGGAGCTTGCACGGCCTACGTCATGAATCTAGGATTCAGTTTGAAGGGGGGGGGGGGGGGGGGGGGGACTGGTTTGGCTAATGGAGCTCTCTGGTGTTTTGTCTTGTCTGCAAGACTATTCAGGAAAATAACCTTACCTCTTAGAATGATTGTCTTAATTTTGGATTGATTACTTGCTTTTATTTTTTTTCCTTAGATTTTGTTTTTTGTTTCGTTTTCTTACGTTCATGATTCTTTGAATTGTCGGGGAGTTTTGTGTGTGTTTTTGTAATTTTTTTTTTTAGTTTGTTTTGAATTTTTAGATTTTTTTTGTTCAATATTGATCTGTTATGAATTTTTAGATTTTTTTTGTTCAATGTTGATCGCATTTTGCTTACTATGGCATTTCCCCTGGCCCCCTGTCTGTCTCTAGTCTCCTGTACCTTGTTTAAATTGTTCCCACGTTTCATGTGCCTGTACGTTCGCCATCCACTGACAGTGCATCTTCTTCTGCTGCTACTCCTTTTTTTATTTTTTGTTGTCATTCTTTGTCCTTTTTTTGTAGTACCCTCCCCTCCCCCTTCCTCCTTCTGCCTTCCGCCTTCCCCATAGCAATCCATTTTCGGAAACTTTTTTTTTTTTTTTTTTTTTTCTGTGTATGATACCTCTTCCTGCCTGCATCTGTTGGTTGATGTGGGGAGTCTGTGTCGGGATACAGGTTCCTTGATTTCAGAAGCCGCCTCTTTTATACTTTCTTCCTTTTTTTGTCGTGTTCCCAAGCTTTCGTCTTTCCTTCCTCTTTCCTTTCCTCTTCTCTTGTTCTTTTCTGGTCTCCTTTGTCCTGTTCATGAGTAGGTTTGCTGTTGTTGCTGGCTGCGCCTTGATCCTGTCTTCTCCTCGTAGTAGCTACAGCTGCTCTCAGAACTTCAATCCTTGTAAGCCTTCATCCTGGAATTTATTTGTTTTGAAAATGATTCATGAGTTTGACTGGGGAGGAGGAACAATGTTGCAGTTTCACAATGATATGGAAAAAAAAGAGATGAAAAGATTTGATAGGATTTTTGTTGTTGTTCCTTTTTCTTTTTTTTTTTTTTCTGTTTCTTTCTCTTTCTTTCTCTTTTTCTGTTCCTTTTTCTTTCCTCCTTTTATTTTTTTATTTGATTTTTTTTTCTCTCCCATGGATGCGAAAACACCGCCAAGTTGAAGTAGGTGTTTTGCAAATGCAAGCAACTATGATTTCATGGAAGAAAGGCTTTTTTGGTGAATCCTTTGTCGATCCGTTTAAAAAGTCAGCTGTTAAAGAAAAGGGTTTAGAGTTCAAAATCCAGACTTTATTCTGTATCTCTGCTGGCTGCCGAAGGCAACCATGAGACATTTTTCATCCAAATTTTGTTTGCGTTTGAAAGGATTTCCGGTCATTTTAGTTTCTCTTGTCAATCTATGATGAAGGACAGACCCATCCTGAATGCAAGGAGAATGATGATGTTTGACAGTTATATCTCAAAAGGTTTTCTTATAAACCTTCTGTTGAATGCGGATTACTTCCTAATTATCATGTTCAAGAGGAAAGCCTCTGAGTTACTGAAACCAGCTGTCAGAAATGTTGAAAATTGAAGAAATGTTGAAAATTGAAGAAATGTTGAAAATTGAAACTTTGTTGGGGACACAGTATCAGAAAACACACTATGTAAATGCCTGACTATGTACGCAGGGTCTCTACTGAAATGCTGTTGCCCCAGTCAAGTCGTTACTGTAATGCTGCAGCCTTAGTATGGACTTTCTTCCCCCCCCCCCCCCCCCCTTTTTTTTTTTTTTTTTTTTTTTTTTTTTTTTTATTTTGGGGGGGGGGGGCATTCAGTTGTAAGTAGAAAGGAATGAATTGAAGAAATTCTGGTTTGAAAAAAAAGAAAAATGGTTTGTCGGGAGACTGGACAAGAATGTGAGGGGGAGATGTCAGGTGTGACAGCTTGCGTGACTTGCCCTGCCCCCCCCCCCCCACACGTACCGTTTAGCTCTTCAACTTGGCGATGTTGACCGACCTTTCGTCGTGAGCTGTGATTAGATGGGAGCTGTTCGTTCATGCATCGGTAGGAATTTGGATTCAGGACTTGGCTGTTGGAATTGTTAACCGTTACCCCTGCACTGCTCAGCACTGTTCTGTGTCGTTACCGTTCTCCTTTCTCTCTAACACATGTGATCACCCGCCTTCTCTGTCCCCTTTCCCACCCTCCACCCCAACTGTCTAACGAACAGCCGATTCCCCAAATTCCAAAATAGATTTTTTTGGGGGGGGGGGGGGGGGGGGGAATCTTGCCTCTCCAGATTTTGCCCCCTTCCCTCCAACCCTCTAGCTACGTGCGCTTGTGTGTGTGTGTGTGTGTGTGTGTGTATGTGTGCTCGCGCGCGCATACGCGTGTGTGTTGGAATGGGATGGTAAAATGTTTCAGGGAAGAGCCCAAGTGATGTGTTTGAACTACTACAGTGGTAGGTTTTCTACGCGAGTCCTCCATTGGTCACTTTAACTTTTGCCCCTGTTCCTGGGTCACACATCATGACCCAGAGACACGAGAGAACCGTGAAATCTGTCGAGCGTTTCAAAAATAAAAGTTCAGGTATTGATCAAAAAGTCGTAAGTCTTCGTCAGCCTTTTTTCCCCTTCAGTTTTCTGAGTAAAGAAAAAAGTCGTATGTTACTTAAACTGCTAACTTGACACGGGTCCTGCAGAATCCATGTGCTATGTTTTTAGCTGGATGGCACTTCTGACTGCACTCTCCTCAACAATACGAATCCCTTATGACCCACACTCTGTACGGAGGTTTTAAACGTATCTCGCTCTCCTTTTGCCAGTGGTATGGGTCTTCTAAGACCCACGCCTTTTCCCCTCACAGACAAAGCCTGCCTAAAAGGTGTGGGTCATAAGAGACCCACAATGTTGGGAGTGTGTTAATCAAAAGCAGCGCACAGGAAGGATCGATTCTTTTTCTGCGTACACAGGTGGACACTCCGGCGGACACTCCCTGTATAGACAGGCAAGGATTAATCCCATCTACCCATCAAAGGGAGTGGAGTTTTGTGTGTATGACCAGATTTTTTTTTTTTCATTCCCCATTGAGGAGCCACACACCCAACTTGGGATAGGAGAACTAAATGAAATGGTTAGGAGGACTAAAGATCATTTTACTCCTCATTTAAACTCCACAAAGTTTGCAGTCACGTAGGTGTGTGTGTTGTCGGTTGCTTTCCCTCTCTTCCTTTCCTACCTTCTGCTCCCCCCTCCTCCCCATCCTACCCCCTTTTCTCTTCAGGGTTTCGTTTTAATCTTTCAGTAGTGGCCAGACTCCACGGTCTGCTGTTTAAGGGGAAATTTAATTTTTAAGAAGAAATTCCTGTCATCTCTTACGGATTTGTTTTTCATTGGAAACCTCTCTCTCTCTCTCTCTCTCTCTCTCTCTCTCTCTGTGGTCACATCTATCTCTCATTGTCGGTTTTTCTCTCTTTGTCGGTTTCTCCTCTCTCTCTCTCTCCCTCTCTCTCTCTCTCTCTCTCTCTCTCTCTTATCATACCCAAGTGATTCGTGCGGCATTATTTGACCAAAGACTTCCTCTTTTCCTGTTCTTTTTTTTCCTCTTTCTTTTTTTTTTTTTTTTTTTTTTTTTTTTTTTTTGTTTGTTTGTTACATGAATAAATAAAATAAATGATGTCCCACTTTTTTTTTTCTTCTGCACTGTGTGTCGTTTCATCTGTACCTCTGTTTTCAGGGATTGTCGATGAATTACTGGAATATGAAAATTACATAAAAAATCTAATTGATGAATGAATGAAAAAAAAATATTGTAAAAGATTTAACTTCAGGCTTGCGTGTCGTTTGTAGAGGTGGACATTCGGCAGAACTGGAAATAAATGCGAATGAATGACTTTTCGTGCAAGACACCGGACAGATTTTTGTGTGCAAATTAGTTTCTTTCAGGTACACGCCTTGTGTACGTTGCAAAAAGATGAAAAAAAAAAAAAAAGACCTTAAAGTGTTTATTGTTACAGCCCAGCCAAGTTCACAAGAGCACTTTGAGGGCTGTTAAATCTATACAAGGAAAAAAGTCACAGTCTGAACAGTTCAGATCATCAAAGCAGTTACACCCTGAAACACACACACACACACACACACACACACACAAGCAGCTAATGACCTGGTAGCTAAACTGTTGACAGCATAAGACGTATGCATTTCACACTCCCAGATTGGGGAAAAAAAAAATGGAAGGCACTTTAGTGGTGAAAACAAAATACACAACGAAAACTGAATCTTACACAGACTTTTATTAGTACAGAAAACAACCTGCTATCATTGTTTGTTGTGACGTCACAAGATCTAGTTCTACAGTAACCCAAATCATTGCCAGACAAGCACAGACACTCTCTAGGAGCTCTAGTGCGCTTACTAAAGGACTTGGCTTTACATTGACGCTAGTGTTAACGACAGACAAACGCACATACTGAGCGCTCTGGGTTTTATAGTTGTAAGTTCTTGTCAGATGAGCACAAACACTCTAGGAGTGCTCTTGGGTTGCTATCGTCGCCAAACGCAGTATACCGCTGGAACTGGAAGCTCTAATTGTACTAACCAAAGTATTGTCAACGATCGCACAAAGCGCTCTGGTTTTGTACTAACCCAAATTGTTGTCAGACAAGCCTAGACACTCGCAGGTATGATTTTTAAGTAACCCAAATTACTGTCAAATAGGTGCAGACACTGAAGAGATGTAGTTTTCCAGTAACTCTAATTATTATTGTCAGACAAGCGGAAACATTCACGGGGATATTAAGGTAACCAAAATTATTGTCTAACAGGTGCAAGACTCTCAAAAAATGTAGTTTACTAGCAACCCAAATTATTGCCAGACAAGCACAGACACGTGGAGATCTGGTTTCACAGTAATCCTGGTGTTATCGTTAGACAAGGGCTCTTACAGGGGCTCTCTTTTTTACTGTTACAAATTGTCAGATATGCATGGACACTCTCAGGGAGCTCCGACTCTTATCACTCGGTTTATATTGTCACACAAGGGCAGATTGTAATCGAAAGCTCCAGATATTCCAGCCAAGTATTAAGAGTCAAACTTGCGCATAGAGTGGTCAAGTTTCACAGTACCTATTGTCACACAGGGCACTCGCAAAGAGATCCGATTTTATAGTAAACCAATCATTGTGGGACAAGCACAGACACTCGTAAATAGATCTGTTTATAGTAACCCAGGATTATTGCACAAACACCCAGAAACTGATCTAGTTTTATAGTTGCCAAACACGCACGAAGAGATCTGGTTTTATAATGATCATCGTCAGACAAGCGCAGAGTAACCCAAACTATTGTCAGACATGCGCACTTATAGATCTAGTTTTATAAACTTCAGAGAAAAATTGCTATGCTGCCGAACGAAAGAAACAAATTATAAGACAAAACACGGTGCGTTTCGACTATTACGGTCGTCTTTAGGCAAGACCAACAACATTCAAGACAATGAAAATGAAGAACAGTCACGTATAACATGGTTTTTAAAGTGGCCCAAATTATCGTTAGACGAAAGCCAACTTTACCAACGTTTATCGTAACTCATCGTTTAACAAGCACACTTACCACGAGGTTAGTTTTATATTATTGTCTGACAAGCAGGCACTAAGAGGTCTATTTTTTTTGTTGTTGTTTTTTTGTTGTTGTTTTTTTTAAATAGTAACCAAAATTATTGTCAGACAAGCACACTCACTAACTAGAAGCTCTTGAACTATTAACAACTTACTCAGTTACTATTGTCAGACAAGCACAGACACTCACAGAGGTATGTTTTATAGTAACCCATGTATTATCATCAGACAAACGCGCTCACTGGGCGGGCTAATTTAATAGATATAAATTATTGTCAGATAAGCAAATACATCCACTGAAAGCTCTAGTTCGAGTTCCGGTAACGCTGCAGTTCGTTTCATTTAGCCTTTCTAGTTTTTACAACAGCTCTTACTGTCGTAACCAAATCGTTAATGTCAGAAAAGGGAACTGAACGCTTTACTTTTGTAGTAACCCAAGTTATTGTCAGAGAAGCACAGGCACTAAAATATTACCGTCGACATGCACACTCCATGAATGCTCTACTGTATATGTGAAGTAAGCATGGACACTCACTGAGAACAAGCTCTAGTTATCTTAGACCTAGCCTTATAAACACTCACTAAGGGATTTTGTTTTTCAGTCACCCAAATTATTGTCAGACAAGCGCAGACATTTACAAAAAAATGATCTTGTTTAACAGTAACTCAAAATATCTTCGTAAGACTGGCGCACTCCATGAACGCTCTACTGGTTAATTACAAATTATTGTCAGACAAACACAGCCCATCATTGAGAGCTCTCGTTTTTAAAATAACAAGATTTGTATTGTCAGACAAGCACAATCAATCACTGAAAGCTCTAGTTATTCA
>JADBJO010004090.1:70000-77500 GCA_016801955.1 Conus betulinus | reverse complement strand
GAGAGAGAGATGTTGAAAAGAAATTTTCCTGAGTATGCTTCAAGCTAGTTTTGGAAATATGTGAATGAATAAGTAAACAAATAAATAAATGAAATAAAGGTGAGCGTAAGAGGAATGTTAACACCAGGAAAGAATGACTACGCATAACTCCAAAAGGACTTATGCAAAGCATTGAGTTTTGTTGGTTGTTGCTGGTGGTGGTGTTGTGTTTATTGCTGCTGTTGTTGTTGTTTAACAGCCACGTGCATCACTTGGAATCAAAATAAAAAGAACAAATTGAAAAAAAAATCTGTTAATTCAAAAAACATCTCTGATAAAAGATGAATTCATTACACAGCGTTTGAATACTGCATGTCTCACATCCTCCAAACATTTCTTTTCTCTTTTATTCTAAATTCCATTCATAGTTTTTCTTTCTTTCTCTCTTCTCCCCCCCCCCCCCCCCCCCACCCCCACCCCACCCCAACACACACACACACACACACACACACACACACACACACACACACACACACACACACACATACAAAAAAAAAAGCCCAAAACCGAAAGAAATCTGAATCGTTCTGAGATGCAGTTGTAACTCTGGCAATTTTTTCATTTTGGAAACAGTCTATTCATTCTAGCAAAATTGATGGTGATAGACATCAAAATGTTTTTCTAAGGTAATGCGAAGAGAAAGGCAAATAGGGGTTCCCCTTATCACCTGTAGCTCTTGAAGTTTATTACGGACATACAGCGAACTCTGGAAGGCGGGGGTGGGAGTGGGGGTGGGGTGGGGGGGTTAGCAGGCCGGCATGTGTTGCCCCCCATGCTTCAGTTCAAAACTGTATCATACTGTGGCAGAAATGTGCACAGTGACTCTTCTTTCTGCCTTTAATAGATTTATATCGTACCACTGTACTCATACTTCTTTTGTTGAAGTTTTCCAACGTGCATCAAAAGCAGATTTTGAGAGAAGCACATAAGAAGTATGCACATCTATAGGGTCCAGTATTCACTTTCATCCCACCCAGTCCCCTGGTAATTAAACATTAAAAACATTTCACACTTCACTCTTATCAATGCCGTCACCAGAAAACGTTTCAGACTTTGTTCCAGTCGATTCCACGAACAGCAAACGTTTTAAACGCCATCCTGACCAATTCCGTGGAACAAAATGCTTTAAACCTAGTTCTCATCTTTTTTTCCAGAAATGGCAAGCATTTTAAACTTCCTCCTTATCAGTTCTAAGAAATGGCAACGTTTAAAACTTCTCCTTATCAGTTCTAAGAAATGGCAACGTGTTAAACTTCCTACTCATCGGTTACATGTAAAGGAAGAACAGTAATGAACTTCATTTGTATTCTGTTTTAAATCCGGCTGTTGACACGCAAGAAAACACGCAATCGATCGGTACTAAAGTGAACGAAGCAAGCGCGCGCACGCACGCACACACACACACACACACACAAACACACACACACACACACACACACACACACACACACACACACACACAGATTTAACTAGTTAAGGTGAAAGCTTGATAGATAACAGCAACACTTGAAACAAACAGCTTACGAGACTGGAAAAGGAATGGTTACACATATGGGCGTTGACTGGCTTCATAAGGAAAACGAATGGCTACACAAATGGGCGTTTACTGGCTTCATAAGGAATGGCTACACAAATGGGCGTTTACTGGGCTTCATAAGCCGATAATGGGCACTTTCACACGAAAACAGCCATCGTCCTTCATTAAAAAAAAAAAAAAAAAAAAGGAGTTAAACTGTCGACCCTGAGGATCACAACTGTTTGATTTTCTTCCTAAGGACAGCAGCCGTTTGACCTGTTGTCTCAAAGGACAACGAGTGTTTCCCGTATTGACGTTATCCCTGAAGGTCACAAACTGTTTCCCCTATTTCCGCATGAAAAATTAATCATTAACCTGGAGGAAAAACAACCAAAAATAGATAAACAGTCGTTATCCTGGAAGCCACCAAAACAGATAAATAAAATGTTATCCCAGAGGAAAACAACCAAAACAGATAAATAGTTGCTATCCCGGAGGAAAACAACCAAAAGAGATAATAGTTGCTATCCCGGAGGAAAACAACCAAAACAGATAAATAGTTGCTATCCCGGAGGGAAAACAACCAAAACAGATAAATAGTTGCTATCCCGGAGGAAAACAACCAAAACAGATAAATAGTTGCTATCCCGGAGGAAAACAACCAAAACAGATAAATAGTCGTTATCCTGGAGGAAGCCACCAAACAGATAAATAAATGTTATCCCGGAGGAAACAACCAAAAATAGATGAACAGTTGTTATCCCGAGGAAAACAACCAAAACAGATAAATAGTTGCTATCCCGGAGGAAAACAACCAACCAAAACAGAAAAAGTAATGATCCTGGGGACCACCGCTGCTTTCGCTGTGTTGCCGACCCCCTGGGCGCTGGTCCTGGTCAACAGTGATCCTAGCTAGGTACGTTCCGTGTTAGCGACACTTTTCTCGCGATGATGTTCCGTGTTAGCGACACTTTTCTCGCGATGATGTTCCGTGTTAGCGACACTTTTCTCGCGATGATGTTCCGTGTTAGCGACACTTCTCTCGCGGTGATGTTCCGTGTTAGCGACACTTTTCTCGCGATGATGTTCCGTGTTAGCGACACTTTTCTCGCGATGATGTTCCGTGTTAGCGACACTTTTCTCGCGGTGATGTTCCGTGTTAGCGACACTTTTCTCGCGGTGATGTTCCGTGTTAGCGACACTTCTCTCGCGGTGATGTTCCGTGTTAGCGACACTTTTCTCGCGGTGATGTTCCGTGTTAGCGACACTTTTCTCGCGCGGTGATGTTCCGCGTTAGCGACACTTTTCTCGCGGTGATGTTCCGCGTTAGCGACACTTTTCTCGCGGTGATGTTCCGTGTTAGCGTGTTACACACTTTTCTCGCGATGATGTTCCGTGTTAGCGACACTTTTCTCGCGATGATACCTTTTTTCCCCCCCGCAGAAAAGGACATTATGCCAGTGAAAATAGATAAAGCATCTGTGATCCTTGGTGAAAACAGGGAAAACAGTTAGTATCCTCAGGAAGACAATTAGGATTCTAGAAGAGTAACCCGATTTCCTCCTTTTGCTCTTTCCCTTGAGGATCTTAGCTGTTCGCCTGTAGTCGACAGCATGCCCCCGTATACCAGAATGGACCAACAATTGCCGGAGTGAATACAACAACAAGGTCAGAGCCAAACACAAAACAAAACAACAACAACAACAACAAAAGTAGATAATAAGCCTTTCTCGACTCATGTGTGAATAAGGGCTGGAGGCTGGAATAGCTCAGTTGGTAGAGCGCCGGATTCGTAATCTTGGTGATCCTGGGGTTGCGGGTTCAAATCCCCGCCGGGCCGTCTCAGTGCAGGGGGATTTTCCCTCGGAGTTAACATTGGTTCTGACTGCATTTCCCAAAGAGTCCTTCGAATGAGACTATGAACCGAGGTTCCGTGTGTGAACGCACACAAAACATCTTGCACACACGTAAAATCCCATCACCAACTTTCGGAAGAGAAGGCCACTTTGGCCGTTGGTATGGATGACACGTTAAACATAGCATGCGCCCTGTGTGAGAAATGAGAAATGGAAAGAATGAAGGAAGTAAGGAAACTGAGTGAACGATATTGACTGGATGACACGGGAAACGACTGAATGAAGCGCCGGCAGGCAGTTCTTCAGTCTGCACTATCCAGATAGGCAGCCCGTTGTGTACACGCGAGTGTGGATTGTCAGCGCCTAGAACCTTTGGCAAAACTCCTTTGAAAATGCTTTGTTATTACCATTATTTATTATTAATGAACGTACACCACAGAAAACCTAACAATGACGAAGGACAAACAACGGGTGGGGCAAACGTAGGGGGAGTGAGGTACAGATATTCTGTCTCTACTATGAAAATGTGATGGATTTAGATAGCTACTGTTTAAGGTCATCAAATGTTTACGGAATAGAACGACTTATAACTGCCAAGAGAAGGTCAATGCAGTCACACACACACACACACACACACACACACACACACACACACAATGGCACACACACTCGCGCACGAACACACACACACACACACAGTTACACACACACACACACACACACACACACACACACGATACACAGTGCACCATGACCACAGTATGACCCACGACTGCTCAAAACCTTTCTCCACACTATACTGTCACAACGTTCATCATAAAACTGGTCATGTTACTCGGACCATTTCCAGAGTCACGCCTTTTCCAACCGCATAAATGTGCAAATGTGCAGAGAGAAGAACATGAACAAGGCTGGACATCAAAACAAAAGGAAAGAAAAGAAAACAAACAAAAAAACATTCACTAGCACCAACACGATCGTTGCAAAAAAAACCACAAAAAAAAAAAAAAAAAAAAAAAAAAAACGCGCTAACACACTTATATTCAGAAGGTCAAACACACTTTTCAAACGGCATTGAATAGAACCACGCATGTCAACAGCGGCCTACGTGACGTGACTGGTTCGCCAACTTCACATCTACGTCTGTGGTTGCAACCATGTCTGCCCGCAGCTCTCGTCCTTGCGCTGCAGGCGTTTTCTCTCTTTACTTTCTTTTTTTTTTTTTTTATACCTTTTATACTTTTCTTTCTTTTTTCTTTCTTTTCTTTCTTTCTTTCTATTTTTTTTTTTTTTTTTTTTTTTTTTTTTTTTTTTTTTTAACTTTCTTTGTTCAAATGGGTTTCTTTTGTTAAATGGCTTGTCTGGCCTTGACTGTGGTCTAGAGTCATTCTTCTCATTGCGTCATTCCCAGTAACGGCCCGAACAGGAATCCCGAGATGGAATTCCTAGTTTACAATGCGGCGGTAACCGGAATATTTTTTTCCCTGTATATATAGACATAAAAAAAAAAAGAAAAAAAAGAAATGGCATTGATAAGTACATTGAAAGTTAAGTTACCACAGCATTGTTCCAGAGTTGGGGATGGGGTGGTGGGTGGTGGGGGGGGGGGGGAGAAGATCAATATCTGTGGGTCAGAAAGACAGCCGAAGCCACCGCACTGATCAGAAAGGCCTGGGGAGAACGAAGACCTCCACCACAGTCGAACGAACCTTGAACCCACCCTCTTGAGTCCCGTCACGAGTGAAAACTTATAGCACTAGTCAGGCAGGGGAAGTAATGGTTGGTAAGGACCCAAAGAGTTTCTTCTTCCCCTGGTACTTCTTTTCATTAGAAACTGGATATGGAAAGGAGGAAATGAAACAAAATGAGGAACACTATCATGATCCACAAACTAGAGAGAGAGAGAGAGAGAGAGAGAGAGAGAGAGAGAGAGAGAGAGAGAGAGAGAGAGAGAGAGTTTTTATATCACCTGTATAATGAGATGAACACAACTGCATAAACTACGGAATGACAGACTCAGACTCGCTAATCAGCAGAGCGACATATATCCAGAAAACAAAGAACACACACACACACACACACACACACCACACTGTCAGACACCAAGCCCCATTCTATCTTTCAGACTAACTCATACTTTGTCCTGCATTGTTTAGGAACACAATTCTGTGTGAAGTACGGAGCAGGTTTTGTAAAGGCTTACTCAGAACTGTAATGTGCATCAGAGTGTTTTCCAAGAGCTGTGATTGGGGAGGCCAAGCTCTGCCAGTCCTCTTCGACACTCCGATTGGTCGCTCTGTGCACAAGCGTAGGGAGCTGCTAGGAGGCTCTGGAAGCGGTTAGAACGCGATTTTATATGACCGAAGTAGCAGCGACATTCTAGGCTCTCCGAAGTCTCAAGGCTACAGACCCTCCCGGGGTCACCCTGTCAACACACGACCTCCTGAGAACTAGTACTCTTTTAATTAAAAAAAAAAAAAAAAAAACAAAAAAAAAAAAACACCCCAAAGCATTTTACAGAAGCGCTTTCTGTTTTTACAAACCTTCCTCAACTGACCATGGAAGTCGGCGTCAAAACTAGTTGACGTAATGTGTGTTTTTTTTACGTCATTACCCCCCCCCCCCCCCCCCCCCCCCCCCCCCCCCCCACCGTCATTAGTGTATGATAATAGGCTAGTGATGCCTGAGTGAAGTCTTGATTCAATGAGGGGCAAAGTTCCCAGTAGTACTCTCTGGTGGAGTCCATCCAGGAGCAAACAGAAGTGTGGTGCGGCAACATTCTCGAGAACACAACAAACACCGAGGCGGGACAGGCAATCTATCCAGTCCCTACCGACGCGCACCACCTCTACCCACGCCAGGACTTCAGCACAGCCAGGAACGGCTAGGAGGATCCGTCCTGCTGACAGAGGGTCAAGACTTCGAAGAGCCCCTCCAGAGAGCAAACAAATGTCCTTTTAGAACCTAACTCACCCCAGCGGAGAACGCCCAGGGTGTTTGACGTCAGGCACCGTGACGCTATTTCCCCAAACGCTGCAGATAAGAACCCCGAGTGAGTAGGCCTAAGCGAGATTCTAAAAACGTATGCGCTTATTTCTATTTATTTAATTATTATTATTTTTATGATTTTTTTTTTTTTGCTAAAATTAGCAGCAGCAGCGATGTGTGCTCAATGAATTAATGCAGAGCGCAATATGAAGACCCGTTGTCACAACTGCTGTAAGTAACATCTGAATCCTTGTCAAGATCGCATGAGCATATAAGAACGATGCATTAGAATAACAAGATCTAATCATAGTAGCTGATGATGCCGCGCGCAGAAATTCTGTGATGCTTTGTTCCGTTTTGTACGCTGTATTTTTTTTTTTTTTTTTTAAAATTTCTGTTCGCCATGTGTGATTAGTGTCTGTAGTTATATAACACAATAGAAACATGTTGGTGCGTGGACAGAGTGCACCTCCGATATTGTTGATGCAGGCTTGGCTGCAAAAAGATATACATTTGTTAAATGCGTATATGTGAGAATGTATGCATACTAAAAAAAAAAATGAAGTAATAATGTAGAGAATGTATTCATCTCAAGTTTGGGCTTGTGCATGGGAAAATGATAAAGATATGTGGAAGACGTACATAGACGAAGGAGATCTGTGTGAATGCATCTGGGTGAACGAAGACAATTGTATTTGCATAAGTGTATAAGAAAATACAACCTGTATTTCCTAGAATAAGGCAAGTGTGGGTATACATTTATGTTGTGGATAGGTACAACGCTGAAGTCAACGCTGAGGTTGAGGACTAAGTTGACACGAGGTCAACGAGAAGTGAAGCGCAACATCAGCGAGGAACGTGTTCAGGACCGGCGATCGAAGGCCACGACAACGTCGAGCAACTAAGAATCGTCCGTGACTTATCACATGACGTCGAGAGCTGATTCCAAACGACTGTGCAAGCTTCAACGGCCAGAGCTATATAAACATTTATTCAGTCCTCGAGACATAAAGATAAAAGAAGAACTCGCTTTAGTCTATAATTCGATAACTTTGATGCGTGCTCACATACGTATTTTGAATAAATGTGTTGTTACTTTTA
>JADBJO010004090.1:57500-60000 GCA_016801955.1 Conus betulinus | reverse complement strand
GGGCAGGGCTGTACTGTACACTTACTTTCATAATGTATCCCGGAGTCGAGAGCAGGTCTGGGAAATACAGACACCTGCAGTGTTGGTCAGGAAATTTGAGCAACACTGTCAGAAACGCATCCATTAAGTGGATGAAACTCGACTGTCAGGTCTCAGTCTTTCCCAACTTAGCCCATAGCAAACCAGCTCTGGGTTGGAGCCGGTCGGGGTAGAAAAATTCCACAGATAAATTTATGGCTCCGGTGGGACTCGAACCGACGATCTCTTAGCCGAGTGTCCGTGACGCTAACCATTTCGCCACGGTGGATGGTCATTGTGCTCGTCATAGTAGGAGTGTTGTCAGGAGTTCAGGTCCTAAACGCATTGTCGAAGGTGAGGGTTATTCTCTTCAGCCTCCCTGCTGTCGAGTTCTCTGGAGACTTTCCTCCCGCTGAGAGTTTTGAACTGAAGCAAACAGTGCAGTGTGAGTGCATGACTGTTGAACCGCTCTCTCTGTGTTCTCACGGTGTGTGTGTGTGTGTGTGTGTGTGTGTGTGTGTGTGTGGTGTTTTAATAAAGAAAAGGTTATTTTAGGGTGAGGGTCTTGTTAGGTTAGTATTAGCGTAAAGGTCAGGTTAGGGTTAGGATTGGGCATTCGGGATTTGAAGAATTTCCCAGTTTCTTTTATTTAGGCTAATCCCTCCCCCCCCCCCCCCCCCCCCCCCCCCACACACACACACACACACACATCATTCTCGCTGTATCTCAATCTCTCTCTCTTCCTCACACACACACACACACACACACACACACACACACACACACACACACACACACACACACACGCATGCACACACACACGCACGCATGCATACTCACATACACACTTTCACACACACACACAGAGACACACACACACACACACACACGCATGCAGGCACGCACTACGCACGCACGCACACACACACACACACACACACGCACGCACGCACGCACGCACGCACGCACGCACGCACGCACGCACACACACACACACACACGTTATCATGATGGCAATTCTCAGCTCTGTCATTCTGTTACAGACCCCGCGTCTTGAGCGCCGCTGGGGCGGCTGGCAGACGAATCAATACTGCCTTGCCAATGTTGCAGATGTCATAATATTTCTTCTACCGCAGTTGTACCCAACGGCACGTCAGCAAACGAAAAACACAGAGACCAGTTACTAGGAAGAAAATGTGTGGCGAACTTTGCCGAAGACATTTGATCTAGTTGAAGAAGAAAGAGTATGCACAATGAGGGATAAAGAATAAGCACAATACAGGCTTTTTTACATCTTGCCCTCGATGAAGCAGAAAAAAAATAATGATGAATATATGTGACTTCAAAATCAACGAACCATCTAAATAGTGAAAAGAATGTTAGCCTGAAATACAAAAGGCAATCCAAAAATATGACAGTCAACCTTTCACACACACACACACACACACACACACACACACACACACACACACACACAGAGACAGAGAGAGAGAGAGAGAGAGAGAGAGAGGAGAGAGAGAGAGAGAGAGAGAGAGAGAGAGAGAGAGAGAGAGAGAGAGAGAGAAACTTTGCAAATACATCTTTAAAAAATTAGAAGAAGAAGAAGAAGAAGAGAAATGAAGGACGTCAAAGAAAGGTGGACAGGTGAACAGTATGTCATGTGAAGATATAGAGAAGGGGTAACGAAGGAACACAAATGAACATTCAAATACATTTAAAACATCATTTGTACTTGAATCCATATAAATAATTTTGAAAACGTATAAAGAAGTTTATATGATGTTATCATTAGTCACACTGTTTAGGAAGCGTAGCATCAGATATGAGAAGTATTGTTTTTTGAAAACGTTTAGACTCGAAATTTACATTAAATGAAGACACTAGGTCATTCCACAAACAACCACCGGAGTAAATGAGGCTAGATTTAAAAAGATCAATCCTCGGTAGGGGTATCTGAATCTTTCTGACATTGCGAATCAGGTTCGTTTTAAAATTTATTTTTCAAAGTTGGTGGTGCATGATTGGACATTATCTTAAACATGAAAATTGCTTTGTTATAAATGAGTTTCCATTTTAGAGGCAAAATGTCTAAACGTTTATAATCAGAGGGAGTTACAGTTGTAGATTGAGAAGAATGAGTTTCACAGCCCGTCTATGAAGACTGAAGAGTGGTTTTAATACGTTATAACTGGCCGAATCCCACAATGTAGAAGTAGAAATCAAATGAGATTCATAGAAAAATCAAATGAGATTCAAAGTACGAAGTAAAAAAACAGCTTACGACAATGTTGGTCTAAGAAATATTTTAGTTTTGAAAGCTGGTGAATCTTTTGAGACAGAAGTTTGCAAGGCATTGTGACATGAGAAGACCATGACAAATTATTGTCTACAATGACACCAAGGACTTTATGATGATCAACTTCTTCAACTATTTCATTATTATATTAAGAGATAGGGAATCATAAGAAATATTTTGACGCTT
>JADBJO010004090.1:45000-50000 GCA_016801955.1 Conus betulinus | reverse complement strand
GCACGCACGCACACACACACACACACACACACACACACACACACACACACACACACACACACAGACAGAGTGTAACATATACTGTCGTAATCATCAGCTCAATCATGCCGTTGCCTGTTATTTGTGACGTGCATTATGCTTCGGTGGCCCCACTGATGAGTGGCCAATTAACACCGCACTACTATTGCTTGTACAACAGTACCACTATTGCCTGTACAACAGTACCACTATTGCCAGTACAACAGTCCACACGGCAAGTGACACTGCACCACTAGTGTTTGTACAACAGTACCACTATTGTCTGTACAACAGTACCACTATTGCCTGTACAACAGTACCACTATTGCCTGTACAACAGTCCACACGGCAATTACCACTGCACCACTATTGCCTGTACAACAGTACCACTATTGCCTGTACAACAGTACCACTATTGCCAGTACAACAGTCCACACGGCAAGTGACACTGCACCACTAGTGTTTGTACAACAGTACCACCATTGCCTGTACAACAGTACCACTATTGCCTGTACAACAGTACCACTACTGCCTGTACAACAGTACACTATTGCCTGTACAACAGTACCACTACTGTCTGTACAACAGTACAACTATTGCCTGTACAACAGTACCACTATTCCCTGTACAACAGTACCACTATTGCCTGTACAACAGTACCACTATTGCCTGTACACAACAGTACCACTACTGTCTGTACAACAGTACCACTATTGCCTGTACAACAGTACTACAATTGTCTGTACAACAGTACCACTATTGCCTTACAACAGTACCACTATTGTCTGTACAACAGTACCACTACTGACTGTACAACAGTACACTATTGTACAACACTATTGCCTGTACAACAGTACCACTATTGTCTGTACAACAGTACCACTACTGTACTACTGACTGTACAACAGTACCACTATTGCCTGTACAACAGTACCACTATTGTCTGTACAACAGTACCACCATTGCCGGTACAACAGTACCACTATTACCTGTACAACAGTACCACTACTGCCTGTACAACAGTACCACTATTGTCTGTACAACAGTACCACTATTGTCTGTACAACCGTACAACTATTGTCTGTACAACAGTCCACACGGCATTTAACACTGCACCACTACTGCCTGTACAACAGTACCACTACTGCCTGTACAACAGTACACCATTGCCTGTACAACAGTACCCCTACTGCCTTTACAACAGTACCACTATTGCCTGTACAACAGTACCACTATTGCCTGTACAACAGTACCACTATTGTCTGTACAACAGTCCACACGGCCATGATAGTTCTACACTGCACCACTATTGCCTGTACAACAGTACCACTATTGTCTGTACAACAGTAGCTCTATTGCCTGTACAACAGTACCACTATTGTCTGTACAACAGTACCACTATTGCCTGTACAACAGTACCACTATTGCCTGTACAACAGTACCATTATTGTCTGTACAACAGTACCACTTTCATCTGTAAAACATACCACTATTGCCTGTACAACAGTACCACTATTGCCTGTACAACAGTACCACTATTACCTGTACAACAGTACCACTATTGCCTGTACAACAGTACCACTATTACCTGTACAACAGTACCATTATTACCTGTACAACAGTACCACTATTGTATGTACAACAGCACCACTACTGCCTGTACAACAGTACCATATTGCCTGTACAACAGTACCAGTATTACCTGTACAACAGTACCACTATTGCCTGTACAACAGTACCACTACCACTATTACCTGTACAACAGTACCACTATTGCC
Organism: Conus betulinus; assembly: GCA_016801955.1. Lineage (NCBI taxonomy): Eukaryota > Metazoa > Mollusca > Gastropoda > Neogastropoda > Conidae > Conus > Conus betulinus. The sequence goes on along the minus strand of JADBJO010004090.1, from coordinate 48,204 downwards.
TGTACAACAGCACCACTATTACCTGTACAACAGAACCACTAATACCCTACAACAGTACCACTATTGCCTGTACAGCAGCACCACTATTGCCTGTACAACAGTACCACTATTGCCTGTACAACAGTACCACTATTACCTGTACAACATACCACTTTTACCTGTACAACAGTACCACTAATACCTGTACAACAGTACCACGATCGCCTGTACAACAGTACCACGATCGCCTGTACAACAGTACCACTATTGCCTGTACAACAGTACCACTACTGCCTGTACAACCGCACCACTAATACCCGTACAACGGTACCACTATTACCTGTATAACAGTACCACTATTACCTGTGCAACATACCACTATTACCTGTACAACAGTACCACTATTACCTGTACAACAGTACCACTATTACCTGTACAACAGTACCACTATTACCTGTACAACAGTCCACACGGCAATTAACACTGCACCACTATTACCTGTGCAACAGTACCACTAATGCCTGTACAACAGTACCACTATTCCCGTACAATAGTACCACTATTACCTGTACAACATACCACTTTTACCTGTACAACAGTACCACTATTACCTGTAAAACAGCACCACTATTGCCTGTACAACATACCGCTATTACCTTTACAACAGTACCACTATTACCCTACAACAGTACCCTATTACCTGTACAACAGTACCACTATTACCTGTACAATAGTACCACTATTCCCTGTACAACAGTACCACTATTACCCGTACAACAGTACCACTATTACCCGTACAACAGCACCACTATTCCCTGTACAACAGTACCACTATTACCTGCACAACAGTACCACTATTCCCTGTACAACAGTACCACTATTACCTGCACAAACAGTACCACTATTACCTGCACAACAGTACCACTATTCCCTGTACAACAGTACCACTATTACCTGCACAACAGTACCACTATTCCCTGTACAACAGTCCACACGGCCATGATAGTTCTACGACAATTCTGCCCAACATCATGTTGGCTGGGGAACGAAACGTCGACACCAGCAACTCAACAACCCTTTATGCAAGGTTCACACTAGTCCTAGTCTTGGCAGGGACTCAAATGTAGGTTGAGTCCTGTTGGATTTAACAAGTCAGATAAACATGTCTGCTAGGGGTCCCGTAAACCCCTTTTAGTCTCGATTAGTTCTGTAGCTAGTCTGGCACCAGCCGAGCCCAACTTAGAAGCCATGCAATTCCCATCTACACCTATGCAGTCCTATCTATTCCTGCCTATTATTAACTAATCGGTTGAAAAAGTTTGCACTCGTCTGCACTAGTCTCATAGATAAGGAGGCCGGATGTTGTTTTTTGGAATACCCAAACCAGTGCAGACGAACTGCGACCAAGGGCGCGCCAAGCGGTAGACTAGTGCGGACCAATCGGGACCCGTCATGACTTTGAATCGATTTGTGGCGGGAAAAAAAAAAAGCCGACCCGATAAAACAAGTTAGGACTGGTTCTGACCGATTCAAACTGCGCGCGCGTTATCGAGACTTCCTAGCGAGGGGTATAAAGGCAAGCAGGGACATTTTGCGTTAATTATCATTCTTCTATATCGACAGGGGTGTGTGTGTGTGTGTGTGTGTGTGGGGGGGGGGGGGGGGCGGAGTTCCAGCGGCAAGCGGCGTCTGTCGACACTGGTTTTAGTAGTCGGGAGACACCTCCTGTGCAGGACTACATGGAAACCGATCAAGACCATCATTTTTCTGAGTCGAGCGAGATAAACCCGAGTCGGGCCACGATATGGCATAGTGTGAGCCTTGCATTACGGCAAGCTTAATTTCTCCGTTTGTTTGTTTTTTGCTTTTGCTGATGTACGAATTGAGTTACTCTTCGGAGGCCCTCTGACGTGGGGCGAATGGCCACTGTACAACAATTGCCGTGATACGATCCGTGTGCGCGTGATGACATTTTTCCTGCCACAGTTCTGCCCAACAGCATCCGAAAGCAGTGACTGAACTATAGTCTGCGGCCAGCTTTGCCAGGGGCACCAGAAGAAGGGCAGGAAGGCACGCCCCTTGTGGACTGACCACATGGGGACACATCGGACATGTTAGCTTCCATCCCCCTTCCCCAGCACCACCTCTACCGCCCCAGTCCCATCAGTAGCTGCACCCATAATCCAATCCAGTCCAGTCCAGTCCAGTCCAGTCCAGTGCAGTCGAATCCAATCCAGTCCAGTCCAGTCCAATCCAGTCCAGTCCAGTCCAATCCAGTCCAGTCCAGTCCAGTCCAATCCAGTCCAATATAATATTCATTTCCTTTCACTCCTTTTGAGGTACAGAGCATAACAACAATAGGTAAACGGTCATTAGCAGGACTTAAAAAAAGAGACGAAAAGCACACACACACACACACACACACACACACACACACACACACACAAAACACACACACAAAGAAGAGACAACAAATAAAGTGGAACAGTCACTCTAATCGCATCATCGAAAAGTTATAACAAGGACAACATCAAAGTGTAGGATTTCATCCAGCAAAAAAGCGGGAGAGTGTGTGTGTGTGTGTGTGTGTGTGTGTGGGGGGGGGGGGGGGGGGGGGGGGGGGGCTGATCAATGTGTCACGTTTAATTTGACGTACTTAGATAAACTCAGCAGACTTTTTTTTATTGGTTTGCGAAGTACTACGTTAACAAACTACAAAGGTTAAAGCTTGAACATACTTTCAGATGACGTGCTGGCAGAAACTGATATAATGTAACCATCTGCATATTTCGGGTAATCAAACACTAAATCAAAATTCATCACCGATCTCATTCCTATTGCAGTCTCTGCATATTCTTTCTTTCGTACTTTCAGATATCGTTTTGGCAGAACTGGATGGCGCCAAGCTGCCTATTGTGGGCAAGCAGCTACAAAATTAAATTCATTACCAGCCTCGTTCATGTCGCAGTCTCTCTATAGTCTTTTTTTTTTCTGTGTGCAAACCACCACACTCTTACCAGCAGAAACTAAAAGCGTCTAGCTGTATATCCGGGGGGGGAAACTAAAAGCGTCTAGCTGTATATCTGGGGGGAAACTAAAAGCGTATAGCTGTATATCTGGGGGAAACTAAAAGCGTATAGCTGTATATCTGAGGGGAGGGGGGGGGGGGGGGACTAAAAGCGTATAGCTGTATATCTGGGGGGAACTAAAAGCGTATAGCTGTAT
>JADBJO010004090.1:30000-42500 GCA_016801955.1 Conus betulinus | reverse complement strand
ACACACACACACACACACACACACACACACACACACACACACACACACACACACACACACACACACACACACACACACACACACACACACACACACACCACACACACACACACACACACACACACACACACACACACACACACACACTGACCTGATGAAGAGTTGACTGGGTGGACGTTCACGGGCCCAGCGCTCAGCCCCCACTGTCGGCTGAAGCCGATCAGCCAGTGCGGTGACGTCACTGCCGCCAGCAGCATCATGAATGACGCGATGGACAGCAAGGTCCACAGAAGGGAGCGACACGTGATGATGACGTAACACATGATGACGTCACCACGTACAGGAAGAGTACCGTCACCTATATAAGTTTGGGTTTTGTGTAAGATCTGTTCGTAGCGTGTGGTTCGAATCTGGAAGGTTTGGCTGGTAGCTTAGCTTAGCTTAGCTTAGCTTAGTTCAGTTCAGGTCAGTTTAGTTCACTTTAGTTCAGTCTACTTGAGTTCAGTTCAGTTTAGTTTAGCTCAGTTTAGTTCAGTTTAGTTTTAGTTCAGTTTAGTTCAATTCACTTGTATCATCCTAACCTAGCCAACTACACAGGGCCTTGATGAGAGATGGATGGTAGATCACTTATGTGGGCTGAGTCCATGTTTGGGCTTTCAACGAAGATTCGTATTTCAAATTGATGACCGTTACAGACAAAACACCGTTGTTTTTCTTGTCCGGCTCCTTATACATCCAGAAGACGCCAGCTGTAAACAAGAAGTTGAAAATAAAGACCGTTTACTCCAACAAGAACAAAAATTCATATCAATGTAAAAAAAACGGAGGACGCGTGTTCTGGAACTTGTCTTTACATCTCCAGAAGCACAAGATCACCCATCTCTTGCTGTGCACACACTGCGTCACTAAGTGACGTCATTGCTTTCTCGACCGTGGCTGCAGGGTCCGTTGTTTACATTCTGTCAGAATCACAGCGACTGCCAGGCGACGAGGAATGTTGGTTCTGGAAATCTGGAAAGGAATAAGAAATTAAAAAAAAAAAAAAGTTGAGTATTGTCATAGCGTGTGCAGGATTTGGGCCACATAATTCATCGTCTTACGTTTACTATACAATGCTCTGTCAAGACTGGTAGAAATCTTTAAAAAAAAAAAAAAAACAAAGAAGAAGAGAAGAGCAGGAGGATGAAGAAACAGCCGGTACGAAATGGGCAGGACTGTTCACTGGAGAGTAAATACTATCGCACAAATATAGAGCTTAACTTATTTTGCAAATAATTCACCAAAGTCTGTAAAAGGGAAGGATTCATTACTGAAAGGTTGACTGTGCTGCCTCTACTACGACTGTACCCCTACTGCTACAACTGTTTGCTCATGTTGCTATTAGGACCAGCTTCTGGTGACTCTATTTCTACTACTGTTGCTATTGCTGCTGCTGTTGCTATTGCTGCTACTGCTACTGCTGCTGCCACTATTGCGACTGCTACTACTTCCGTTGCTGCTGCTACGACTTTTGTTGCAACTGCTACTTATCCTTCCCTCTTCCATCCCTACCCCCCCCCCCCCCCCCCCACTTCTACAGCTACTGCTGCTATTGATACGTCTACTGTAACTACTTCTGCTGGTGCCGCTCTAGCTACGAGCCATGGAAGTGGAGTCCGTGTCTTAAGTCCTGGTTCCTGACAAATGACAGACATTGTGGTAATTGTGGGGTATGGGGAGTGGGGGAGGAGGAACAGACATTGTGGTGATTGTGGGGTAGGAGAGTGGGGGAGGAGGAACAGACATTGTGGTAATTGTGGGGTATGGGGAGTGGGGAAAGAGGAACAGACATTGTGGTGATTGTGGGGTATGGGGGGGGGTGGGGAAAGAGGAACAGACATTGTGGTGATTGTGGGGTATGGGGAGTGGGGAAAGAGGAACAGACATTGTGGTGATTGTGGGGTATGGGGAGTGGGGAAAGAGGAACAGACATTGTGGTAATTGTGGGGTATGGGGGGAGTGGGGAAAGGGGAACAGACATTGTGGTGATTGTGGGGTGGGGGTGTGGAGAAAGAGGAACCGACATTGTCTTCTGGCCCACCACACATGTATTGCTTGCGTTCCTCTCATGTCTCCGTTTTCACGTAACCAGCCGGTGACAAAACTGCCCGCGCAGTAAGACCCACGACTCAGGCGCAGAAGAGTTCTGACAAGGGCGAAAAACTGCTAACTCCGCCGTTACCGTTGTTCCAGCTCACAAGCGACAGGCAATGACTAATTGCAAAACTTGATAGCTTGGGACCGTTTGCAGCCGAGGCCTCAGATGATAGGTTCTCACCAACCGCAGCAACCACCGGCTGTTACAGCAAACAGAGGCCAGAAACGCGTGCCCGTTACCAAATTAGCCGCCAGATGACTGCTGCGACACGAGATGACACAATGTGCATGATCTCCAAAATTACGTTCCCTGACTGTTAAGATACAGGAGAACTGATATGGGGTAATTGCCAACAGAGAGAGAGAGAGAGAGAGAGAGAGAGAGAGAGAGAGAGAGAGAGAGAGAGTGTGTGTGTGTGTGTGTGTGTGTGTGCGCGCGCGCGCGTGCGTTTGTATGTATGTGTACGAGATAAATGTGTATGTGTGTGTATATGTATGTCAATGTATACGTTTTGTATATAAAAAAAAAAAAAAAAGCATAACGCAGCATCTTGAATATTCCATGGCAGCCGTGTACTGAATCAGGATTAATAATGTTACGGAACAGGACTGGTGATGAAAAACAAGCAGCAGCCGACAATTGAGACATATGTATAACCACAGGTTTGAATCAACATCTTCTTCTTCTTCATCATCGTTTCTGGGCTAAAACTCTGAGATTAACCAGTGATAAACGTCTGCGGCGAATGTGACGAGATTTTTTAACCGGCTATTCAGGTAGCCGCATTCGTCTTCGGGGATTTTCACCATACCGCCGATTGATCACACACACACACACACACACACACACACACACACACACTGCTGGAAGGCAGCTGCTGCCAAAGGTACGAACTAACCATTGAAAGCTACAGCTCTAATGTCAGAACGGGGACAGTCATCCGAATTCACAATCACTGGAATGACGCGATACAAAATTTATTATGAAACATAGTTTTGTTGTCAACAGAATGATAAAACACACACTTTCAATGGCCATGAAATGACAAAACATGGTTTCATTTACACTATGATAATAAAACATGATTTCGTTGATAACAAAACGAGAAAGGATGGCTTCGTCTTCAGCACAATGATAGAACATGATTTCATTACATACAAAAGTATAAATCATGGTTTCATTACCAACAAAATGGCAGAAAAAAAAAGTTTCGTCACCAGCGAAATGTTACAATATGTAATCGATACCAACAAACTGAGTAAACATGGTTCCATTTCCAACAAAATGACAAAACATGCTTTTGCGTCCAGCAAAATGATAAAAACGGGATCTTGTTACCAATAAAAGAAAAAAATATGATTTTATTACCAACAGATTAACAAAACATGGTGTTGCTGTCAAGGAAAGGATAAAACATGTTTTCATTATCAACTCTGACAACTACAGAATGGAACTCCAGATGAAAAAACTGCTAGAAAACCACAAATACGGAAACAAGCAAACGACTATCAGTAGCTAAGACATGGCTTACCCACTGAATATCGTGACAACATTTTTTCCAAATGATCAGCCTCTGGATAGTTCGACAAATGATAGCAAAGCATGTAGCACAGCATCAATTCGTACGCCTAAGCCGCTGTTAAGTTGTCGGCGACATGCAGATGGGAACAGCTGGATTGTTGTACGATTTTTGTTTAAATCGTACTCGAAATGTTGATGACCCCTCCTTTTTCATCACACGCATATCAGACACACAATTGGTGGCCGGTTCGACGATCGAATTAGACAATGACTGAAATGGGATGGGGCCATTTGGGAAAAGCCATGCTCGCGAACAGACAAGGTCAAAAGTCAGTTCTATGACGTTAAAATGTGACGTCACCTAGGGAAGCGGGTGGGAAGGGAGGGTGATGAGTGGCGGTAATGGTCGTGGGAGGTGGTCATGAACAGCGAGTGTTGTCACGTTGTGCTTCAACACGGTCACAGGGATCTTACAGTCTGTTGGTGTGTATTGGTGTGTATTCTGGAGTCTCCCAGTTCCCAGCCTGCCTCACTGCATCCTTCAAACGCCATCCCCAACCCAGCTCCCCCCCACACTGTAACGAGATGCATTGATCACACGACTGCCGTTCAAACAAGTCCTCTCGTGCGCGCGCGCGCGCGCGCGCGCGCGCGCGCGCGTGTGTGTGTGTGTGTGTGTGTGTGTGTGTGTGTATGTGTGTGTGTGTGTGTGTGTGTGTGTGTGTGTGTGTGTGTGTGTGTGTGTGTGTGCCCAAAAGAAAAGAACAAGGACAACAACAAGCTGATGTGGTTATAATCGAAATTTTCGGCTTTATTCGCCTTCGTCAGCTATTGACCTCCTCGTCTTTGAGTGCCTGCAGGTAAGGTACGTGATCATTTCTAGCAGTATACACATAGATACATGCTGCTAGAAATGATCAAGTACATAGTATAGTATAGTATAGTATAGTATAGTATAGTATAGTATAGTATAGTATAGTATAGTATAGTATAGTATTAAGAGCGATTGAAGCTCTACTTTTAAAGAGCCTATTCGCCTACCTAATTCTAACTTTGATTTTTTTTTTTTAGCATGGCGTGCAAGCTCAGTTTTTCAGAAGTTATTCTTGGCAAGTAGGGTTATACAATGACGGTAGATTCTTCCGATGTTCATTCATCATCAAGTCGTCTCTTGAAAGCATCCGCTGGTGGTGCAGAAACCACTGTCTCTGGGAGATTGTTCCAAGTATTACTGATCCTGTTCCTGAAAAAAAAAAAAAAGAAAAAAAGTTCGCTCTAACTGCTAATTTGCATCTACTCTTCTTCAGCTGCATTGAATTTCCTCGTAACTGGCTTTTCGCGCGTCCTTCTCAAACTGAGGTTTCTGGGTGTTGTACATGTAGAAGATTGAAGGCGTGTGACCAACGCGACAGAGGAAAACCATTTCCCGTCAGTGACCTGTGGACCACAGGAAGGTCTGCCACGCCGCGCAGGATTTCCTCTGTGTCGGTGCACACCTGACCACAGCATTGTCCCCCCCCCCCCCCCCCCCTCAGTTTTTGCCCCCTAGCAAGGTGGCCAGGTTTGAGCCTAAAGCGACCTGGTTCGAAAATGGAGCTCATCTTAAAAAGGATTGTGACTAAACATGAACAAACGAATCACAAGAAGATTTCAGCCTCACTCTGCAACTTACTATCGGAAATAGAGATTTTTAGCTCTAAAAAAAAAACAACAACAACCGAACAATGACGCGTCTGTTTATGTTCATATATATTCAGTGGGATATATATATATATATATATATATATATATATATATGTATTCAATTATTAACAAAGCTTGCTCTTATGTCTTAGATTGTAGAAATAGGGGGGGGTGATAAGCCTTCATATTTGCAGTGGTAGATAATTCTGCCTAACTGACAGTATGTGCCTAAGTGGTGGTGAGTGGGGAATAATAAGTGCTTCCATATATGTATATGTATATGTAGGTACATAGATAGATATATTGGGGGTGCTGTTGGATTCTTTTTTGAACCCTTGGTGGTGAGAACACCACAGAAACACGGACTGTGGTGTGTCTCTGTTTGACGCCAAGAGCACAGACACAGTCAGCCGTGTCTCCCTGATGAGTCCGATCCAGCGGACGAAAGGCCTAGGAGCAGGCAATACATAACAGATCTGCCTTCGAGAGGGAGTACGATAGTTCCCTCATGCAGCTAGTGAAGGGTTTCATACTTATAATCGTCAACACAGCGCAGGCTTCCACGGGTGGTACAGGACTGCTCAAAAGGCGGGTGAAGACAGTGCTTCTCTGGGTCCTCCCCAGCACCTTCGGGTGTTTCTTTTTCACACACACACACACACACACACACACACACACACACACACACACATATATATATATATATATATATATATATATATATATGTATATATATATCCCTATACACACACTATATCTCTCTGCATATATCCACACACACACACACACACACACACACACACACACACACACTATTTTTGACAATACACCTCAGTGTAACTGATTAAATAAACAGTTGACTTATTGTGAAATAGATGAAGTTGCCTAGCTGATGACCAAGCACTCAATTCATTGTCGGATGTTGCAAGTTTGAAACTAGCTGACGGCCATCCTGTATCTGACCAGTCTGTAGATAGTGTCGTTCTGGTGGTATAAACGTGGTGCAAGATAGGTTCCTCCTCCCGTCCCCCCCCCCCCCCCTCTCTCTCTCTCTCTCTCTCTCTCTCTCTCTCCTGGAGTGGTTATCTCTGTGTGACATATGTCAACTGTTGATAAAAACACAAAACATCTCAACCGAGCTTCGCACAAGTAAATACAACGCCGAACGAACAAACACCGGTTTTTTTTTCATCAGGTAAAGTATCATCATCATCTCTCATTCCTGTGACCTAAGTGGTCGTAGAGGGGACACGAAGGACGACTACGTCAATCTTCTACTCCATCGCGGCCTGTCCTTTGCTTCTAGCAGGAGTTCTGGCAGCCTGAGGTTTGTCCATTCTGTCACGTTCTCCCCCACCAGCTCTTTCTCTGCCTGCCTCTGCGCCTTCCTCGTTCAAGGTGCCTTGCAGGATTGCCTTTGCCAGCGAGTCGTATCGAGTCACGTGGCCAAGCCACATCAGCATTCTCCTCTTGACCGTGAAGTCTTGTGACTCGTTTGTCCACGTTTCTCTTGGCGGTTCGCTAACATTGATTTAAGATTTGTTTTTAGATTTCCGCCTGCGGTCGTCTCACTTTGCAACTAGATCGGTCTTGACTGCAGCCAAGAGGGGGTTCCTGTGGTCCTGCCAGTGTGGTCACCTGCTCCTGGACAGAGTCGTTGGCTCTGTGCTCTGTCCGGGAGATGTGGAGCAGTTTTGATTCAACGCCTGCCTTGCGCTGAAGAGAGCTAAGTGACAAATTCGTTCATGTTCTTTGTACTGTTTGTTTGTGTCTTGCCTGAAGAAGACCTAAGAGGTCGAAACGCGTCATGTTTTGTCTTGTGAACGTTTCAAACGGTAGTGGCAAACGTTTGGGAGCCGGAATAGCTCAGGTGGTAGAGCGCCTGACTCGTAATCTTGGTGATCCTGGGGTTGCGGGTTCGAACCTCCACCAGGGCGTTTCAGTACAGGGGGATATTTTCCTCGGAGTTAACATTGGTTCTGACTCCATTTCCCATACAGTCCTTCGAATGAGACTATACACCGAGGTTCCGTGTGTGAACGCACGCATAACATCTTGTACACACGTAAAATCCCATCACCAACATTCGGAAGAGCAGGCCAGTTTGGCCATTGGTATGGATGGCACGTTACACATAGCATGCACCCTGAGTGAGAAACGGAAAGAATGAAGGAAGTAAGGAAAATGAGTGATCGATATTGATCGATACTGACTGGATGACACGGGAAACGACTGAATGAAGCGCCAGCTGGCAGCTCTTCAGTCGGCACTACTACCCAGGTAGGCAGCCGTTGTGTAAACGAGTGTTGATTGTAAAGCGCTTAGAGCTTGGTCTCTAGCCGAGAATAGGCGCTATATAAGTATTCATTATTATTATTATTACTGTCGCACAGCGCTGTCGAACACACCTGCTGTGAATTCCGCATGACATTCTGCAGTTGTGGGCTGTGTTTGCTGTCTGGCCAGGCTGGGCGCAGCTCCCCCCCCCCCCCCCCCCCCCCCCCCATCAATGGCACGGTCTTTTCACCAGCGTCGTCCGCACCAGTATCGTGTGATCCGATTCCTTCATTAATTAACGATGATTACTCTAAACTGAAGACCCGCTCACACTTGGAAAGTTCGATTCTAACCTATGTTAGGTTAAAAAAAAAGTAAAAAAAAAAAAAAAAAAAAAAAAAAAAAGATAAAAAAAGAAAAACAAAAACAGAACAAACAACAACAAACAAAAACAAAACAAAACAAAACAAAAAAACCCCGTACACTCAAGAGCAGGTCGGTGCGGTGTTTTGACGTGATGTGCTAATGAAAATTTATTAATGTAAAAACCATCTAAAATGTCTGCGTTCACATTTTGAATTCCCCCTGGGAAAGATTACTGGATTCAGAACTGACGAGAACGTTTTGCGTGCTTCATCTTTCTGTGACATAAGCGCACATATACATAACCCTCCCCCCCCCCCCCCCCTTGTTTACACCATCATCCTCTCTCTCCTCTTCTCTCTCCTACTCCCCCCCCCCCCTCCCCCCCCCCCCCCCCCCCCCCACACACACACACACACACCATCCGCCCATATACTTTTTTTGTACTATTTTCTTTCCTTACTTTTTTTTTCTTCAGAGACACCACCATGCGTTAAAAATCAAGGTTTCAAAATTAGCCTAAATACCGAACTCCCTGCAGTTTCTCTGATCAACAATGGAAGGTGTAGGGCTAAAACAGACCACCTCTTCAGATCCTGCATGCGAGGTTTTTGAAACCGGCCAATCAGTCTCGGTTACCTCACGCATGCGCACTGCGGCCCGTCCGGCGCTCTGACCTTCACACACGGAGTGGCTCTGCGTTAAAGTATGCCAAGCATACAGCTCGGTTACCACACGGGCGGCGGAGACCAACCTTTGCCCGTGCCAAAGGGGACACACGCCGCAATTAGAATTTTGGACTACGTGACTATGTAATCCATGTAAGCTTTCTCATGTGTAGCAAGACAGACAGGTCACGTGGCTCATTGCCAAGCCGACGGGAAAGGGCCGTGTCAACGTGTAGCATAAATGTGAGTCCAAACATTGGTATGAAGCTGAAAATAGACCATATGAACACTCTTCCCGCCTCCTTCCCCGCAATATCATTCTCATTTTTTTTTCTTTTAGGGACTTTTGCCGATGAAATAATCCCTAATCCAGAAAATACATGAGCTGTCCCTTAGCTGACGTCACATTTTAGGCCTTCGCACTCATCTGCGACCCTATCTTTGCGGCAGGTGGGATCCCTGAAGCTGTCCCACCTCTTTCCTTTTAATATTAATCTGTCTGCTTAGAACCACCTGGCATGTATATACCCTGACAGGCACACCCTGATAGGCACATGAAAGGAAATGAATTAAAAAAAAAAAAAAAGGTAATCGAATTGTCAGCCTACATGAAAATTCTCAAAACAATGTTGTTATTGTGCCTGTGTCTGTAAATACTCGACCCCCTTAAACAAGGCCTTGGCGCGTTAATTGTCGGTGTGTGGCCAGACAACCCGCTGTTTGGCAACGTCGGAGGGAAGAGCATTCCAGGGGGGCCCCTGGCTCAATTAACCCATATGCGCGCAGCCGGCTTATCTGCCCCTCCTGTCCGCAGGGGAGCCACTGACCATGCCCCATTAGCTGCCTGGACCAGGGGAGGAGGAGGAGGAGGAGGGGGAGGGGGGGGGGGGCTGCCCGACATGAAATAGACTACGAACATAAACGTCTGGGGGCATTAAAACTGATCCCGCGGGGACTGGTTCTTGGGAACTTAGTGTGTAGCTTTCTGTGTAGAATGAACGCTTGGGATTTGCTGGGACCTGAGCGGGAGGGGGGGGGGGTGTGGGGGGGGGGGGGGGGAGGGGGTAGTCGTTGCGGGGATGGGTGGGTGGTGGAAGGAGTTATGAGGAGGAGGAGGGAGGGAGGAAGAAGTTTGAGGGAAGGGAGGCGTGAGGTGGGAGAAGGGGGAGGAGGAGAAAGTAGTGCGGTAGATTTTCAAGGCTGGAAGCATGTTTGGGGGGCGAGGGTGAGGGTGAGGGTGGTGGTGGTGGTGGGGGGGGGAGGTGGAGGGGGTACAGTCTGAGAAAGCGGGAGGTAAAGGGTGTGCAGATACTGCACGGAGGATAAACACTGTTCCTGACAAAACATCAAAATCAGACACGGTCATAGCACCAGAAACAGCAGCAGGAGTAGTGAAATCTCTCCCTCTGTGTGTGTGTGTGTGTGTGTGTGCGTGTGCGTGCGTGCGCGCGCGCTCGTGTGTGTGTGTGTGTGTGTGTGTGTGTGTGTGTGTGTGTGTGTGTGTGTGTGTTGGTGAAAGATAAGAGCCAGGGAGGGGGGTGGAATTCTTATTCGTGCTTTTTCCGAGGTTCGCTCTTAATATCTTGACGATTTATTCATCTTTTCTGAGCAAGTTAGTGAATCGGTTAGTTATTTCGTACTGTTCCAGGAATTTACTTAAAGCTATAATGATGAACGCTGTGTGTGTGTGTGTGTGTGTGTGTGTGTGATATATATATATATATATATATATATATATATATATATATATATATGGACTTTTGCAGAGCTGACCACTCGGACTGTTCCGTATCTTTTGATCTCCCTTGCATCCTCCCTTGAATGGATCCTCAAGCATAGGCTTAAAGATTGTCCCCTATGTTTTATACTGTTTGAATAATGCTTTTAGTTTTTCAGCAACCTTTTTTTCCTCTCCACACTTTCGTTTTATTCTATCCGCTGGCTGCTTTGGGGGTGCTGTTCGATTCTTTTCTGAACTCTTGGTGGTGCTAACACCACAGAATTATGGACTGTGGTGTGTCTCTATTTGACACCAGGCGAGCATATATGATTAGCCCCGTTTTCCTGATGAATCCGATTTAGGGGACGAAAAGCCTAGAAGAAGGCAATACAAACAGATCTACCTTTGAGTGGGTTTACGATGGTTTCCTCAAGCGGGTAGAGAAGGGTTTCTCATTGTTTATAATACATTCCCCGTTTTCTTCATCTTCAATTTATTTATTATTTATTTATTTTTTTTTTTTAATGTTAATGAAAGTTCAAATCTTTGCCAAGTCATTACTATAATAACCGAAGACTTCTTATCTTGCTCTTGTCTTTCTCCACTATTTAATCGTTGACCATTATATATATATATATATAGAGAGAGAGAGAGAGAGAGAAAAAGAGTGAGTGTGTATAGGCGTGTGTGTAAACTGAACAAAAGCAGTATATATATATACATACAGGGTTATTTTTTTTTTTTTTTTTTTTTATTAATTTGCCCCCAAATACAGACTCCCATTACTTTTCAAGATTACTTTTTTTCTTCGAACTATACTAGTCACATAAGTTAAGCACAGTTTACATGTACCCGCATAATTTCCAAAATATAAAAGCCACGATTTTGAAATTGGGAACAGATTTAATTCATTATCTTGTTCCAACGTACATAGAATTTCATTGGGATCGAATGAACGGTTGTTGATTTACAGACAATTAAACAGAGGATGGGTCGAAATCAAAGTTCGCAAAATCTGTTCAGTTCACAAAATCATTTCAATAGTGTGGGTGGGCCACCGCCATTGGCGAGACATTCCACGCAGCGACTCCTCATCGAGTTGACCAGTGTTCTGATGACCCTCTGAGGGATTCTCTGCCATTCCAGTTGCAGCATTTGGAAGAGATCCTGGCGGGTCTCTGGGAGGTGGATGGTTCTCCTTCACACGTCTCCCCAACTCATCCCCACATATGCTCGATGGGATTGAGGTCGGGACTATACGCCGGGAAGATCATCCTGTTGATGCCGGCCTGCACAATGAAGTTTTCGGCCACCCGGGCCCTATGTGGCCGAGCATTGTCGTCTTGGAAGACTGCCATCGGTCCTATCCGTTGCATGGTCGGAACAACGAAAGGCGCCAGGATTTCATCCCGATAGCGGATGCCTGTGAGGTTTCCATCAATATGGTAGAGTGGTGTCTTGTGGTGGAGGCTGAAGGCACCCCATACCATAACAGATCCTCCCCCAAAGGCCCTGGTCTGGCGAACAGCTGCATCAATGTAACGTTCACCAACACGCCTCCAAACTCTAGTTCGGCCGTCATTGTGTTCAAGACTAAACCGCGACTCATCTGAAAAGAGGACCTGGGACCACTGTTGTTGGTTCCATCTCACATGACGATGGCAGAAAGCTCGGCGAGCCAGCCTATGGGCTGCTAGCAGTCGTGGTCGAACAGCTGGGCGACGTGATCTCTGAGGCCGAAGTGGTGAAGACGGTTTCGTATGGCTTGACGGCTGAGGATGGTGTTATTTGCCATACGAAGCTGCCTTTGGATGCTGGTGGAAGTGGTATCCCGCTGCAATAGGGCCTGCCTCTCGATGAAACGATCTTCTCTGGGAGTAGTCTGCCTAGGCCGACCTGACCGTGGCCTCTCTTCAACGCTGTTGGTCGCCCTAAAACGCTGATTCAGTCTAACAATAACTGAATGATGCACACCAAGTCGTCGCGCCACTTCAGCCTTTGCAATGCCATCTTGTATCCACGCAATCGCCCTGGTTTTGTCAAAGGTGCTAAGTTTTTCTTCGTGGTGGCATGGTGAGAAAAGGGCTGACAGTAACCAACCCCGCGCTTAAACAGCCAAAAGAAGGGGCAT
>JADBJO010004090.1:17500-22500 GCA_016801955.1 Conus betulinus | reverse complement strand
TGCAGTGCGAGTTAGGCCCCCTTGCCTCACTTGCCTTGGACGGTTCTCTCCCCTTTTCCGGTTAAACACCCCCCCCCCCCCCCCCCCCCCCCCCCCCCCCATATGCCGTAACTCCCCGGTCATTCCTGAAGCACTGATTTCAACGACCCGTGACGACCTGTCACGATCATGGTATTCATCGCATGGTCTTCCACGACACATACACGACGAGAGAGAGAAAAAAAACAAAACAAGATTGAAAATGAAGGAGGAGGCAGGGAACAGTTAAAAAAAAAATAATAATAAAAAACAAAAAAACAAAAAACAAAAAACAAAAAAAAAAACAGGGAAAACTCTTGTTCCCATAAGAAACCCTAACACAGAGTAACTTTTATTCAAGACTGGCACAGCCTTTTAAACTTGAATGAAGTGAGACAAATACAAAGACAAACAATCTAATAGTGGGGGGGAAACAAGCGCAGGCCAACAACCCCACCCGTAATCACAGTATGACTTGGCAAAAATTTGAATTTAGAGCGGGGGGGGGGGGGGGGGGGGGGGGGGGGGGGGGGGGGTTGAAGATGAAGAAAAACGGGAACATATAATTAAGAAGATATGTTGTAAACATGAAAAACTCTTCACTAGCTGCATGAGGGAACCATCGTAATTCTTCTCGAAGGCAGATCTATTTGTATTGTCTGCTCCTAGGCCTTTCGTCTGCTGGATCGGACTCATCAGGGAGACACGGCTGATTGTGTCTGTGCTCCTGGCGTCAAATCGAGACACACACCACAGTCCATAATACTGTGGTGTTCTTACCACCAAGGGGTTCAAAAAAAAAAACTTAAAAGTTAAATTTTACTGTTCCGCCGAACGAAAGAGACACACAAATTACAAGACAAGACAATGAGAAAGTGTCTTGTACCCTTCGTTTGTCTCCTTCGTTCGGCGATTCAGTAATTGAACTTTGAAGTTTGTTTTAACTTCTGCCTGCTGTCACATCAATTTGAAACTGAAAAAAAGAAGAAAGCGTAGCTGTCATATATATCTAGCTTTCGGTTCAAATAAGACAGCAATAACACTATTACCTTTTCACGACCTACGAGAATGTTTGTTATACGAGCTTCTTTACGTGCGACGGAGAAGTTCCCAAAGACACTTGCAATCTTCAAGATGACTCCACGACACTCGCACGATACTCCTGTACTGATCGCATGTACCTCCACGAGTAGTATACGAGTGCTCCGACCTTTTTGACGACTATGTTCACACGGCAAAGTCGCACGCCAACGCCAACCAAAATCAACCAGTCAACCAAACCAACCAACCAACCAAGTCAACCAACAAACCAGCCAACCAACCCAACCAACCAGCCAAACCAACAACCAACCAACCAATCAACCAACCACCAGCCAACCAGCCAACCAACCAACCAGTCAACCAACCAACCAAAAACCAAAAAAAAAAAAACAACAAAAACAAACAAACCTGAACCTTAACTCCATACAAATGAAAGACTAAGACATGTTGTCACAGAATTCCTGAAAAAAGGTGGGAAAATTGAAAACAAAACAAAACAACACAAAACAAAAGGAAAAACAAAACCCAGCCTACAATATGCTATGACACACCATATGATACCAGAAAGAAGAAGAACTGGGCAATCTGTATCTACCTTTATTTGAATGCGTGTCGGAATCACTTTTTTTTTTTTTTTTTTTTTTTTTTTTTTTTTTTTTCTTTCATCCACACTGTCAGCGAGAACTGCAGCTGAGTCAGCAGCGTTCTTTATTGACAGCCTTGCTAAAGAAACGAGGGGGGAAAAAAAAAAAAAAACGGAACAAAACTGGTGCACGTGCCCACATACCCGCTAAAGGCATCAGCCTCATTATAATAGCCTACACTCTACTCCAAGAACTCCAAACCTCTGAGAGCGGGGCCACCATAAAAAAAAAAAAATAAATAAATAAAAAAATTAAAAATAAAATAAAATAAAATAAAAATCCAAAATAATAATAATAATAATAATAATAATAATAAAAATAATAAAAAAACCAAAAAACAAAGAAAAAAAAGATTATTTACAACTTCATTGGAGATGCCCAAGCCTGAAATGCTCCATCGTAAACTACTGACAGGCCAAACGAGGTCGGAGGTCCAACAACAAACAAATGTGGTATGAAAAGCAGCATTTGTTAGGATGCTAGGAAGGCGTTGGTTAGTTAGGTCATCAGGGACAGTCGCGGGCACACAGCAAGACGTCGAGCTCCGCTGACGACGAGCCGGGGACTAACGGGCCAGACATTCCTTTCATCCCAGTCGGCCGTCACGTCTCTCTGGCCCCCACCCCCCCACCCCCCACCCCCACCCTTTCCCCGTTCTCCCTCTTCTCTCCCACCCCATTCGCCTGTCCCTTCTCTCTCTCTCTCTCTCTCTCTCTCTCTCTCTGTCTCTGTCTCTGTCTCTCTCCCTCCCCCTTCCTCTCTCTCTCTCTCTCTCTCTCCCCTCCTCTTTCTCGCTCCCCCCCCCCCACCCACCCACCCACACACACACTCTCTCTCTCTCTTTCTCTGTCCTCCGCTCCTCCACCCCCCCCCCCCCCCCCCCCCTCACATATATCAAATACATCAAAATCTCTCTCTCACTCTCCCTCTCTCTCTCTCTCTCTCTCTCTCTCTCTCTCTCTCTCTCTCTCTCTTCTCTCTCTCTCTCTCTCTCTCTCTCTCTTAATGTGTCCAGAATATGCCAAATACAGATGGCGGAATGACGTACCCACTTTTCTGCCCTGCCTCACCCCCCCCCCCCCCCTCCTCATTCTGCCCCCCCCTCTCCCCCTTCCTTCTCTTCCCCCTCACATCCTTCCCTGTACCGCTCCACTCTCACTGGCTTCCCTGTAACGCTCCACTCTCACTGGCTTCCCTGTAACGCTCCACTCTCACTGGCTTCCCTGTAACACTCCACTCTCACTGGCTTCCTTTCCCTGTAACGCTCCACTCTCACTGGCTTCCCTGTAACGCTCCACTCTCACTGGCTTCCCCTGTAACACTCCACTCTCACTGGCTTCCTTTCCCTGTAACGCTCCACTCTCACTGGCTTCCCTGTAACGCTCCACTCTCACTGGCTTCCCTGTAACGCTCCACTCTCACTGGCTTCCCTGTAACACTCCACTCTCACTGGCTTCCTTTCCCTGTAACGCTCCACTCTCACTGGCTTTCCCTGTAACGCTCCACTCTCACTGGCTTCCCTGTAACACTCCACTCTCACTGGCTTCCTTTCCCTGTAACGCTCCACTCTCACTGGCTTCCTTTCCCTGTAACGCTCCACTCTCACTGGCTTCCTTTCCCTGTAACGCTCCACTCTCACTGGCTTCTGTAACGCTCCACTCCCTGTAACCTGCTCCACTCTCACTGGCTTCCCTGTAACGCTCCACTCTCACTGGCTTCCCTGTAACACTCCACTCTCACTGGCTTCCTTTCCCTGTAACGCTCCACTCTCACTGGCTTCCCTTTCCCTAACGCTCCACTCTCACTGGCTTCCTTTCCCTGTAACGCTCCACTCTCACTGGCTTCCTTTCCCTGTACCGCTCCACTCTCACTGGCTTCCTTTCCTGTAACGCTCCACTCTCACTGGCTTCCTTTCCCTGTAACGCTCCACTCTCACTGGCTTCCTTTCCCTGTAACGCTCCACTCTCACTGGCTTCCCTGTAACGCTCCACTCTCACTGGCTTCCTTTCCCTGTAACGCTGCACTCTCACTGGCTTCCTTTCCCTGTAACGCTGCACTCTCACTGGCTTCCCTGTAACGCTCCACTCTCACTGGCTTCCTTTCCCTGTAACGCTCCACTCTCACACTGGCTTCCTTTCCCTGTAACGCACCACTCTCACTGGCTTCCTTTCCCTGTAACGCTCCACTCTCACTGGCTTCCTTTCCCTGTAACACTCCACTCTCACTGGCTTCCTTTCCCTGTAACGCTCCACTCTCACTGGCTTCCTTTCCCTGTAACGCTCCACTCTCACTGGCTTCCTTTCCCTGTAACACTCCACTCTCACTGGCTTCCTTTCCCTGTAACGCTCCACTCTCACACTGGCTTCCTTTCCCTGTAACGCACCACTTTCACTGGCTTCCTTTCCCTGTAAAGTTCCACTCTCACTGGCTTCCTTTCCCTGTAACGCTCCACTCTCACTGGCTTCCTTTCCCTGTAACGCTCCACTCTCACTGGCTTCCTTTCCCTGTAACGCTGCACTCTCACTGGCTTCCCTGTAACGCTCCACTCTCACTGGCTTCCCTGTAACGCTCCACTGTCACTGGCTTTCTTTCCCCTGTAACGCTCCACTCTCACTGGCTTCCTTTCCCTGTAACGCTCCACTCTCACTGGCTTCCTTTCCAACGCTCCACTCTCACTGGCTTCCTTTCCCTGTAACGCTCCACTCTCACTGGCTTCCTTTCCCTGTAACGCTGCACTCTCACTGGCTTCCCTGTAACGCTCCACTCTCACTGGCTTCCTTTCAGCTGCGTGGGAAGGGACATTTGACGACAGTGACAGTCAGCAAAGTTGATTCCTGGTGATTAGTGGGTAAGAGTACCATGACAGCATGCAGTGAGGCATTGAGCGTTCGAGTCTTGTTTGTATGATGCCCAGACATTTGGGGGGAATAAAAAAAAAAAACCCAACAAACAAGACCAAGAAAAAAAAGAAGCCACGTTCTTCCCCACACC
This sequence comes from Conus betulinus, assembly GCA_016801955.1. NCBI lineage: Eukaryota > Metazoa > Mollusca > Gastropoda > Neogastropoda > Conidae > Conus > Conus betulinus. The sequence continues at coordinate 17,806 of JADBJO010004090.1, read as the reverse complement.
CCCCCTCAACATTATATCAAAAACATCAAAAGGTCTTTTTCTTGGTAAAGTGTCCAGAAGATGGAAAGTACAGATGGCAGAATGACGACGTTCCGCGCTCTCAGAGTTTTGGAGTCCCGTGAGCAGAGTGTATCTATAGGGCTGATGCGTTAGTGGATATGTACACACTTCTTTTTTTTTTTTTTACTTTAAATAGAGTTTTTTTTTTTCAGCTATGTATAGAGTCGGTGTTTTCTTTTTTCTTTCTTTTTTTTTTTTTTTCCATTTCTCTTTCAACGTGTTGTCGTTTTGTTGGGAGTTGAATGT
>JADBJO010004090.1:12500-15000 GCA_016801955.1 Conus betulinus | reverse complement strand
ACACACACACACACACACACACACACACACACACACAAAAGAACGCACGCATATATATATATATATATATATATATATATATATATATATACAGAGAGAGAGAGAGAGAGAGAGAGAGAGAGAGAGAGAGAGAGAGAGAGAGGTGGCACCAGTCTCTGGCGACGCAGTCCCAAGGGAGACCAGTCCGAATTCTACATAGATAAGCGCGCGCGCGCGTTTGTGTGTGTGTGTGTGTGTGTGTGTGTGTGTGTGTTGTGTGTGTGTGTGTGTGTGTGTGTGTGTGAGAGAGAGAGAGAGAGAGAGAGAGAGAGAGAGAGACACCATGAACACTGTCAATGCCGAACACAAGCCAACCATAGGCCGGCTCAAGGCCGACTCTGGAAATGAGTCACTTACTGTACATGTACTATGTACATATGCACACGTTCAGGTGGACGCTTCTTTCACAACGTATTGTACTGTTCACATCCCATGATGAGATGATCTGCATCGCCACTTGTTCAGTACAGGAAGGCAGACCTCGAAACCATGGAGAGAGGAAATACAGAACAAATGCCGGAATTGGAAAATAAACTCAAAGCTGAACAGTCTCATCACAAATCGCTTCCAGCAAGAGAGTTCTGCGGCGCCCACAATATCAAACCATGAATTACATCCAAGCTCTGCAATCTTCGGGGAGAAACAAAAAAAACTGCAGAAGATGAAATCAAAATTACTGATCAGGCAGCAGGAAGTACGTTCATCCAAACAAGAGCGGCAGCGCAGAAAATCGAGCGCCAGGTTTACTGGCATTGTATCAGACAAATTACGGATAGATCTTGCTGCCGATAAGATACACTAACGACCAGAAAAAAATTCTGAAGTTACATCAGATCTTTGAGAACAGATATCACAGGAGTATCCTCCCCTTGAAATAGCAGGGCAAATTTTATTTACCGGTCAAGGACAAGGCCAATACACTGACCAGTCAACACAAGTCAGTGTTTCTGGGATGAAGGCACTTCAGACATTCCCTCTCCAAGCAGCAAACTATTTCCACCTGTGGATGACAATGCTGCCACAGCAGAAAGAGTTTGAAAACTTCTGAAGGATCTCAGCCTTCATACCCCCTCAGGATCAGATGGGAAACTGGTCAAAAGTAAAAAAAAGAATGCGTATACTAACTTTTCTCGCCTTCATATTTAGCAAGACATTGAATAATGCGAGCAGTGCCTTGCGATTAGAAGAATGCAAAACGTAACAGCTGGTTTTGAGAAGGGAAAGCAGAAATGTGGCAGCAAATCACCACCCAGTCTCTCTCAAAAGTGTATTTGTGAGTTTTAAGAGCACACTCTGACTAGTAACATCATGCACCGCCTCAGCACCCACAACATCCTGACTGATTGATAATGTGGCTTTGGAGATAAAGAAAATGTGAGACACAACTCTTGACCCTTGCTCATGAACTGGCTGGCAACTAAAACAAAAGAAAACAGACAGACTAATGATACTTGACTTCTCCGAGGCCTTTGACATCGTGTTCCACATAAGCGCCTTCTCCTGAAACTCCATCATTATGGTATCCGTGGACCTCCACTCAGATGGACTGAATCTTCCCTGACTAGCAGAAGACAACAAACTGTTCGGAATAGAGAATTCTCAGACCAGGTGCATGTTGTGATTGGTATGCTACAGGGTACCGTTCTGGGACCACTTCTCTTCCTTATTTTCATCAACGATCTCCTAGAAAACCGTCACTCACACTCCAAACTGCCACAGTTCGCTGATTACTGCATCGTGAATGGAGTAATTAACAAGATGAAGGACTGCAGTTTTTTGTACAGTGATCGTAACACCTTGCTACCGTGGGCAAACAATTGGGGATGGAGTTTCATCCGCAAAAACAAAAAAAAACAAAAAAATGTAAGGCGCTATTCTGCAGCAGATCAATGAGATCAACCCCTTTTGTTTGCCAGCCGTAGGGATTCATATGAGAGCATTCAACTCCCGATACATCGAGGCTGACATTACCAACGACATCAACTGGAAAAACCCATGTGGTAGGCATAGCAAAAAAAAAAAAAAAGAAAAAAAAAAAAAAAAAAAAAAAAGGGAAATGGCATGATATGTTCCTAAAGAGGAACTTGAAGACTCCAATGAACAGACCAAGGCAGATGCATATTTCACCCTGCTAAGAGGGCGTCTTCACCTCACCACTGCAGGTCACTATGGAATCCCCACACTGTCAATCAATGACTACTGCGGGTCACTATGGAATCCCCACACTGTCAATCAATGACTACTGTGGGTCACTATGGAATCCCCACACTGTCAATCAATGACTACTGCGGGTCACTATGGAATCCCCACACTGTCAATCAATGACTACTGCAGGTCACTATGAATCCCCTACACTGTCAATCAAGTCCACAGAAGAGCTGCATTGTTTGTTACGGGCGATTCCAAACATGACAGCAGAAAAAAAAAATGCCAAAGACTTAGCTTCGCGCGAATCATAAGT
>JADBJO010004090.1:5000-7500 GCA_016801955.1 Conus betulinus | reverse complement strand
TCTCTGTCTCCCTCTCTCCCTCTCTGCCTGCCTGTCTGTCCATCTGTCTGACTCACGTCTGATCTGACTCTCTCTCTCTTCTCTCTCCTCTCTCTCCTCTCTCTCTCTCTCTCTCTACGTGTGTAAGTTCTACGTATATGTCTTGTGTTCTACGTCAAGGCAAGAACCTGTGTGGAAAAGGATGCGACAGAAAAACCAGTCCCTGTCCCACCTTCTCCCCTGCCCCACCTTCTCCCCCGCCCCCACCTTCTCCCCCGCCCCACCTTCTCCTCCTCCCCACCTTCTCCACACCTTCTCCCCTGCCCCACCTTCTCCTCCACCCACCTTCTCCTCCACCCCACCTTCTCCCACCTTCTCCCCCCTCCGCCCCACCTTCTCCTCCTCCCCCCACCTTCTCCCCCGCCCCCACCTTCTCCCCCCCCCCTCCCCCGCCCCACCCTCTCCCCACCCCCACCCTCTCTCCCACCTTCCCCCTGCCCCACCCTCCCCTGCCCCCGCCCCACCCTCTCCCCCGCCCCACCTTTCTCCCCCCCCCCCACCCTTCTCCCCCGCCCCACCTTCTCCCCCGCCCCACCCTCTCCCCCGCCCCACCTTCTCCCCCGCCCCACCTTCTCCCCCCCGCCCCACCCTCTCCCCGCCCCACCATTCTCCCCTGCCCCACCCATTCTCTCCCCCCACCCCACCCTTCTCCCCCGCCCCACACCTCCCCCCCACCCCACCTTCTCCCCCGCCCCACCCTCTCCCCCGCCCCACCTTCTCCCCCCGCCCCACCTTCTCCCCCGCCCCACCTCTCTCCTCCCCCGCCCCACCTTCCCCCCGCCCCACCCTCTCCCCCGCCCCACCTTCTCCCCCCGCCCCACCTTCTCCCTGCCCCACATTTCTCCCCTGCCCCACCTTCTCCTCTGCCCACCTTCTCTCCCCGCCCCACCTTCTCCCCCCCCCCACCTTCTCCCCCCCCCCACCTTCTCCCCTGCCCCCCTCCTCCACCCCACCTTCTCCCCCGCCCCACCTCCTCCCCTGCCCCACCTTCTCCCCCGCCCCACCTTCTCCCCCGCCCCACCTTCTCCCCCTGCCCCACCTTCTCCCCCGCCCCACCTTCTCCCCGCCCCACCTTCTCCCCCGCCCCACCTTTTCCCCCTGCCCCACCTTCTCCCCTGCCCCACCTTCTCCCCCCCCCCACCCCTCCCCGCCCCACCTTCTCCCCCGCCCCACCCTTCTCCCCCTTGCCCCACCTTCTCCCCTGCCCCACCTGCCCCACCTTCTCCCCCGCCCCACCTGCCCCACTTCTCCCCTGCCCCACCTTCTCTCCCTGCCCCACCTGCCCCACCTTCTCCCCTGCCCCCCTCTCCCCTTCCCCACCTTCTCCCCCGCCCCACCTTCTCCCCCGCCCCACCTTCTCCCCCGCCCCACCCTTCCCCCCGCCCCACCTTCTCCCCTGCCCCACCTTCTCCCCTGCCCCCACCTTCTCTTTGCCCCACCTTCTCCCCTGCCCCACCTTCTCTTCCCGCCCCACCTTCTCCCCCGCCCCACCCTCTCCCCCCCGCCCCACCCCTCTCCCCCGCCCCACCCTCTCCCCCCCCCACCCTCCCCGCCCCACCTTCTCCCCCGCCCCACCCTTCTCTTTCCCCCCCCCCCTTCTCCCCGCCCCACCTTCTCCCCCGCCCCACCTTCTCCCCCGCCCCACCTTCTCCCCCGCCCCACCTTCTCCCCCGCCCCACCCTCTCCCCCGCCCCACCTTCTCCCCCGCCCCACCTTCTCCCCCGCCCCACCTTTCTTTGCCCCACCTTCTCCCCTGCCCCACCTTCTCCCCCGCCCCACCTTCTCCCCCGCCCCACCTTCACCCCTGCCCCACCTTCTCCCCCGCCCACCTTCTCCCCCGCCCACCTTCTCCCCTGCCCCACCTTCTCCCCCGCCCCACCTTCTCCCCTGCCCCACCTCCCCTGCCACCCATCAACCCAAACCCATCCCCTCAGTTTCCCCCTCCTTCCCCTCCTCCTCTCTCTCTCTCTCTCTCTCTCTCTCTCCTGCAGGGCCATTTCTCCCCCTGCTCTGAATCCTCCCATTTGCCCACGGCAGCGATATCTATTCATCATCGCCTCCAGATTGGCTTGCTGCTGTAACTCCGTCACCAGCCGTCTCATATACAGCCTCCCCCTTTCGACCGACCTCCCCCCCCCCCCCCCCCAAACCCCCCCCCCATTCCCTTTCCTCTTTCATCTGTTATCAGCCCTCCATCCGTCGGCAGCAGTTCTGCATTCTGCAGGTACACGGTGTGAGCAGCGTGTGCGCATGCAGGATAACACGCGCTGGAACACAACGCGCGCACACGCGCACACACACACACACACACACACACACACACACACCATACACACACATTCGTACACCAACACGCACGAGAGCGCACATGAAAAACCCTTGCACCTCCACCCATGCGCGGGTGCACCTCCCGCTCGCTACACAAAAACACGCGCGTGTGCAGATGTATCCATACACATAC
>JADBJO010004089.1:207377-213566 GCA_016801955.1 Conus betulinus | reverse complement strand
CGCCGAATATGAGAAGATTAGTGGTTTCTCTTTCTTCGTTTTCATTGTTTTTATGTTGCTTGTTTTCGCCTGAAGAAGACCCAACAGGTGAAAATATTTTGGTCCTGTAATGTTTATCTGTATCTGTGACGGTAACTAACACCGTTTCGTTTTAAATTCAAATTCAAGGAACTTTTGTCAGGAAAAACATTCTAAAGGCTCTCAACTGTATCTTGTGACATCATCTCAACAACAATAAATTTTATTCACGAATTGTTTGCGAACAATTACATCGTCCTTTGGATCAGACGTTGTGGTCTTTGACCGTCATTTTGCAACGTCAATGAATGACGATTTAGAAAACTTCACTATTTACAAGAACTCAAAACAAACCAACAGATGCAAAAAGCAACAGAATCTTTTTGTTAACAATGACATCAATAAACGACACTACATGAGCAACCAGTGTAAATGAATGGCGGGAAGAAGGTCTCTTCACTAAATGAATGGCGGGAAGAAGGTCTCTTCACTAAATGAATGGCGGGAAGAATGTCTCTCTTCACTAAATGAATGGCGTGAAGAAGGTCTCTTCACTAAATGAATGACGGGGAGAAGGTCTATTCACTAAATGAATGACGGGAAGAAGGTCTATTCACTAAATGAATGACGGGAAGGTCTATTCACTAAATGAATGCCTGGGTGGGTTCTGTGGGGGTCCATGATGTGGGCAGTGTGCCCTGGGTGGGTTCTGTGGGGTGCATGATGATGTGGGCAGGTGCCCTGGGTGGGTTTTTGTGGGTGCATGATATGGGCAGGTGCCCTGGGTGGGTTCTGTGGGGGGGTGAATATGGGCAGGTGCCCTGGGTGGGTTCTGTGGGGTCCATGATGTGGGCAGGTGCCCTGGGTGGGTTCTGTGGGGTCCATGATTGGGCAGGGGGCCCTGGGTGGGTTCTGTGGGGTCCATGGGCACATGGGCAGGGGTCCATGTGGGCAGAGTGTCCCTGTTGGACGAACAGTGGGTGGTTGTCCTTCGGGAAAGAGAGTGTTCACACTGTGGTTCAGTCCGCAACTGTGCAATCAACTGTCAGCAGAAGCGAAGGCTTAGCAGGTGGTTTCCTGCGTGCTTTGGATCAGAACAGGCAGCACTGAACTTCATCAGTGAGTCGCTGGCAGTGCAGTGTCTTCTCTGGTCGGTTGTCTCGTGACGACTTGACGTTGAGCGCCTCGTGGGGATTGCCGATGCCGAGGAGGCTGTGGCGGAACAAGACGGACAGTGTCTGTGGACAGGGGGCTGTGGACAGGGGGGCTGTGGACAGGGGGCTGTGGACAGGGGGCAGTGGACAGGGGGGCAGTGGACAGGGGGCAGTGGACAGGGGCTATGGACAGGGGCAGTGGACAGGGGGCTGTGGACAGGGGGGGCTGTGGACAGGGGGCTATGGACAGGGGGCTGTGGACATAGGGGCTGTGGAAGGGGGCTATGGACAGGGGGCTGTGGACAGGGGGGCTGTGGACAGGGGGCTGTGGACAGGGGGCTGTGGACAGGGGGCTGTGGACAGGGGGCTGTGGACAGGGGGCAGTGGACAGGGGCTGTGGACAGGGGGCTGTGGACAGGGGGCTGTGGACAGGGGGCTGTGGACAGGGGCTGTGGAACAAGGCAGGTACAGTCTGTGTGGACAGGGGGCTGTGGACAGGGGGCTGTGGACAGGGGGCTGTGGACAGGGGGCAGGGGCTGTGGACAGGGGGCTGTGGGACAGGGGGCTGTGGACAGGGGGCTGTGGACAGGGGGCTGTGGACAGGGGGCTGTGGACAGGGGGCTGTGGACAGGGGGACAGGGGGTGGACAGGGGGCTGTGGACAGGGGGCAGTGGACAGGGGGCTGTGGACAGGGGGCTGTGGACAGGGGGCTGGGGGCTGGACAGGGGGCTGTGGACAGGGGGGGGGCTGTGGACACAGGGGGCTGTGGACAGGGGGGCTGTGGACAGGGTCGACAGGGGGGGCTGTGGACAGGGGGGCTGGACAGGGGGCTGTGGACAGGGGGCTGTGGACAGGGGGCTGTGGACAGGGGGCTGTGGACAGGGGGCAACACTGGGGAAGTGGGCTGGGACAGGGGGCTGTGGACAGGGGGCTGTGGACAGGGGCTGTGGACTGTGGACAAGGGGGGGGGCTGTGGACAGGGGGGGCTGTGGACAGGGCGGGGCTGTGGACAGGGGGCTGTGGACAGGGGGCTGTGGACAGGGGGCTGTGGACAGGGGGCTGTGGACAGGGGGGCTGTGGACAGGTGGCTGTGGACAGGGGGCTGTGGACAGGGGGCTGTGGCGGAACAAGGCAGGCAGTCTCTGTGGACAGGGGACAGGAAAGAGAGGATAGCCTGGATGCCCCTCCATGGAAGAGGCACAGAGAAAATGTGAATAGAAAAAAAAAGGAACAAAATGGATGGTTGGTGAGGACGAGGAGGAACTGTGTGTCTCATAGCAGGGTGGGCAGTTTTTTTTTTTTAAACAACAAACAAACAAACAAACAAAGAAGTGGAATATACACACTAAACACACGTCCACTGAATCATGCAAGATGGAATAATGGCTGTTGGTTCTTTAATTTTCAGTTGCTCCTGCCATCATTGGAGCTGCTTTAACCCCAGTCACCTTTGGCGCTTCAGCTGTTTTGGGCTGGGTGGGTGCCGCGGCGGGGCACTCACCGCCGGGGGGCGCCAGCCTTGCCCAAACCTTAATCAAGTTGAAGAAAGTGAAACGTGTCCAAAGAAAAATTGTCTGCCTTCCAGCAGGCGTTGACAGACGACCTGACTCGGGACCTTGAACCGTTACTGCAGTTTATCGAAAAATGGAACTTGGCAGTCGATGGGAGACAATTCGCTGAATCTACCAGTGAGGCCACTCCTAAACCTACCGGACGCATCAGAGCAGCATGGCAGTGGATCAAATGAAGCAAGATCTGCAGTTTGGCAGTCAGAGGGTTACAAATTGCTGGATCTTTGGGTGGGGGCATTTGGAAAACTGTCAAAACCGGTTTGAAAAAGGCCGCAGCAGCAGTCCGTATTCTGTCGCCTGTTGTGAGTCATGCCATGACCTTCATGGACGCGGTCACCTTCATATACATGGCCCTTCAGCTTTACAAGGGAAACGGGAGCAAGACCGGGAGGAAAATGAGAGTGCTGGCTGACGCCCTGGACGAGTTTTCCAAGACTGGTGAGTGCCCCGCCAGCGCCATTCAGGGCTTCCTTGTGCAACTTAAAAAGGCTGAAGACTAAACGTTTACACACCTGACCCCACGAGGACTTTATGGAATAAACGTTTACACCTGACCCCATGTGGCCTTTATGGAAGAAACGTTTACACCTGACCCCATGTGGCCTTTATGGAATAAACATTCATACCTGACCCCATGTGGCCTTTATGGAATAAAACGTTTACACCCTGACCCCATGTGGCCTTTATGGAATAAACGTTTACACCTGACCCCATGTGGCCTTTATGGAATAAACATTCATACCTGACCCCATGTGGCCTTTATGGAATAAACGTTTACACACCTGACCCCATGTGGCCTTTATGGAATAAACGTTTACACCTGACCCCATGTGGCCTTTATGGAATAAACGTTTACACCTGACCCCCATGTGGCCTTTATGGAATAAACGTTTACACCCTGACCCCCTGTGGCCTTTATGGAATAAACGTTTACAACCTGACCCCATGTGGCCTTTATGGAATAAACATTCATACCTGACCCCATGTGGCCTTTATGGAATAAACATTCATACCTGACCCCATCTGGACTTTATAGAATAAAAATGTTAACGTTCACACTTAACCCCGCTCGGATTTTATGGAAATAAATGTTCACACCTGGTCCCTCGCGGGACTTTCAGTTTACTTCTTTTTAAAATTGGTTTATATCCAAATTTTTACCATACAAATTATCCCTTAAAAAGGAGAGAGAGACGAGAGAGAGAGAGAGAGAGATAGAGAGAGAGAGAGAGAGAGAGAGAGAGAGAGAGAGAGAGAGAGAGAGAGCAGAGAGTAAGAAAGCACTGTAAAGAAAGTAATGTTTCAGACAGAGATTGTCAAAAAAGTATCTACTTTGCTTCATTGTCAAACGTATCTACTTTTTGCTTCATTGTCAAACGTATCTACTTTTGCTTCATTGTCAAACGTATCTACTTTTGCTTCATTGTCAAACGTATGTACTTTTGCTTCATTGTCAAACGTATCTACTTTTGCTTCATTGTCAAACGTATGTACTTTTGCTTCATTGTCAAACGTATCTACTTTTGCTTCATTGTCAAACGTATCTACCTTTGCTTCATTGTCAAACGTATCTACTTTTGCTTCATTGTCAACGTATCTACTTTTGCTTTAACGTCAGTTTCAGTTTCATCAAGGAGGCGACAGCGTGCGGACTAGTCTGTATATACGCTTCACCACACTGGCCAAGCTGCCAGATGATATTGCGCAGACTGAACGACTGGACGGTTATATAGATTGATAAGGACAAAGAAAGCACTGGAGAAGAGGGCGTCATAGACAGGAGTGGCAGACGTCAGACCTGCACATCAGTTAGCCCAACGCGCTGGTCAGACCTTAACTGACTGCCTAAGTTCTAGCTGACGCTCGTGGCTCGCTGCTGTAGGGAAACCTGATCATTGACATCTTCACTGTCCTGGTTTCATTTCACCTTGGATTGTAGCGATTCGCAGTAGTGTTAGTAGAACTGTATTCGTCCCACTGTGTAGAATAATAAAATCAGTGTGATGTCTTTTTTCTCTGCGTATGACACCTGTCATGTCCTTTGAAATGATGAAACTTTGATCATCCTACTACATGACAACTGAATTCCCTTTCATTTCCCAGTCTCCACTCCTTCCGCCCTCTGTATGACAGTACTACAGGATTCCATGTCTGTTCACCTTATGCCTTTTGCTGTCGTCAACTAACGTTGTAACGATGCGAAACTTGTCATGATGTTCGTTTAAAAGCCTTTGCAAGACCTGCTGTCGTCATTAACTACATGTTTCGATCTGTCATTTTGCTCTCTCTCTCTCTCTCTCTCTCTCTCTCTCTCTCTCTCTCTTCTCTCTATATATATATATATATATATATATATATATATGTGTGTGTGTGTGTGTGTAATATATATATATATATATATATATATATATATTATATATATATATATATATATATATGAACTGAGTTCTGATCATTATTTTATTTCTAGTATTTGATTCAGGACCTTTCCACATTGAGCATTTAGTGTCAGAGGAAGAACATCGCATTATCATTTCAGAGAAACGCAACAACAGAAGGCTTGATTTCTTTTTTTGAAGGTAAATCTCTCTCTCTCTCTCTCTCTCTCTCTCTCTCTCTCTCTCTCTCTCTCTCTCTCTCTTCTCTCTCTCTCTCTCTCTCTCTCTCTCTCTCTCTCTTGTCTGTCTGTCTGTCTCTCTCTCTCTAATTAGTCTCCCACCCTTTCACCCTTTCTCCTGTTCTGACTGACTCTTTACTGCTGACCTAAGTGCAATCGATCAGCCCCTGATAAAAGCAGCAGAGATGTTCCTGATGTCTGCCTATCAGTTAGAAGAGCAACAGCAAGGGCCACTGGCGGGCAAGGATATACCAAGTGTCAATGCACAACTCAGTGTACATCAGGACGATGCAGCTGCCTAAGGAAAAAAAAAAAAACTTAAATGCAACTCGTGCTGTCAGCCGAGCAGATCATGCAAAAATGTCTAACTAAACTCGACTGGACCCCTGATATCTGTTTGATTGACTTTTTTTTTCTCTTTTATTGATTTTTTGAAATTGTTTTTCATTGATTTTCGGCAGTTGGTGACATCATGTTTTGAGATTTTCTTTTGGATGCCTGCGTCCGTTTTGTGATTGCAAGTGTGTTTCTTTTCTATTAGATTGCAATTCTGTCTATACATGTTTGTGCTGTGGCATCTCTCTCTATCTCTATCTAAGTCTTATTCACATCAAAGGCAATTGAGCTGCACAATGTGTGTTAGGCAGTCGTATTCACATCGGGCAAAACTGAACTTCCTAATGCAAACATTAGGCATCTTTTTGCCCAGTGTTGACTACTTTTTTACATTACGCAAGTCATTGTACCTAATGTGCACTATAGGCAATTTTCTGCCTAGTGTTCACATTAGGCAATTATCCACATCGAGCGTAACACACACACACACACA
>JADBJO010004089.1:197377-199877 GCA_016801955.1 Conus betulinus | reverse complement strand
GGGGAAGGGGTTGCGAGCGTTAGCTTTGTGTGTGTGTGTGTGTGTTGTGTGTGTGTGTGTGTGTGTGTGTGTGAGAGAGAGAGAGAGAGAGAGAGAGAGAGAGAGAGAGAGAGAGAGAGAGAGAGAGAGAGAGAGCGAGAGAGAGAGAGAGAGAAGAGAGAGAGAGAGAAGAGGAGAAGTGGGGAGGAGAAGGGGTTGTGAGCGTTAGCTTGAAAACGCTTTGAATAAATTGTATCAAAGCAAGCATCAGCAATTTAACGCACCCTTCTCATTTTCTTTGACATGATATAAACAAAGGAAGTTTTATCACATATCAATAAGTCCTGATAAAGAAAATACACACATGCAAACATGTATGGGGTTTCTGGACTCGGGGAAAGGGGAGGGGGAAAAACATATGTATTATGTATGTATGTATGTATGTATGTATGTATATATGTGTGTAATGAAAGTTTGACTCGTTGAGGGAAGCCAGACATACCAGTTATAGCCATCGTGTTGTCAGGCCATAGGTTTTCTAACAAGTTGTCCCTTCTTCACCTGTCTTCTCTCTAACATTGTGTTGTCAGGCCCATAGATTTCTAACAAGCTGTCCCTTCTTCACCTGTCTATTCCCTAACATTGTGTTGTCAGGCCATAGATTTCTAACAAGCTGTCCCTTCTTCACCTGTCTTCTCCCTATCATTGTGTTGTCAGGCCATACATTTTCTAACAAGCTGTCCCTTCTTCACCTGTCTTCCCTCCCTAACATTGTGTTGTCAGGCCATAGATTTTCTAACAAGCTGTCCCTTCTTCACCTGTCTTTTCCCTAACATTGTGTTGTCAGGCCATAGATTTCTAACAAGCTGTCCCTTCTTCACCTGTCTTCTCCCTATCATTGTGTTGTCAGGCCATACATTTCTAACAAGTTGTCTCTTCTTCACCTGTCTATTCCCCATCCTCCTCCTCCCTTCCACTCCTCCTTCCCCCTTCCCCTCCCTGTCTCCTCCTCCTCCTCCTCTCTTCTCTGCCTGCTTTCCTTTTCCCCCCCCATGTTTCGCCCCCCCCCCCCCCCCCCCCCCCCCCCCCCCCCGCTTTCCCTCAGTCCAGATTGTGCATACCTCCCCCCCCCTCCAATGGCTTCAATCTTTGCCCCCCCCCCCACCCCCACCCTCTACTCTTCCCATTTCCCTCTTCCGGCTTACCTTCATTCCCTCCAACTATGTTCCCCTCTCTTCCTCTCCCAGTCCTCCCCCCCCCCCCCCCCCCCCCCCCCCACACACACACACTTTTTTTTTCGCTGTCCCCATCTTCTGTGCCGTTTCCAACGCCGATCATTGCGACACTCAGTCCACACCAACAGCCCGGTCAGTCCCGCTACAGCCCCGACACCGCCGGTCCACAGTAAGCAGTCAATGTCAAGTCGTCAAGAGGCAACCCACCGGAGGAGACACTGCACTGCTGCCAAGTCACTTCGGTGGTGTTCAATGGCGCCTGTTCTGATCCAACATATGCAGGACACCACCTACTAAGCCCCCTACTGACAATAACTGCTTAGTCGTGGAGCTAACATGAGTGAGCTTTCCCTCCAGAGGGCGCCACACGTCCGTCCAACGACAGCCCCCCATGGACACACCGATACCGATGACCCAAAGGGAACCAAACCGAAGTCACAGAAGTGGAGAGGACCTCGAAATTGAGGTCACCATGAGAGCAGGGCATGAAGGGCCACAGAATTTGATACTTTTATTGTAATGCTGATCGATGAGAATGAGGATGATGAAGATGATGCTATGGATTTCTATTCCAGTCAGAGACTGCATGACAGGGCTGTACTCTACGCTTCCTTTCATAATATATCCCAGCGTCAACCAGGCCCGAGAGATGCATACACCTCCGAGGATCGTGAGGCGAACAGAAGACAAGTGGTTTCTTGTTCTTCGTTTTCACTGTCCTAAATGTTATTTGTTTTCGAAGAAGAAGACCCAAGATGTATTGTGTCTAGTCCTGTACTCTGTTCGTCTGTGTCCTTGGCTGTAACTAACCCCCTCTCTTTCTAAATTTCACTAAGGCCATGTAAAATACCATATCATCTGTCGTGGTGAAAATCGTACAACCTACATTATGTATCATGGTGATGAAGTATATACCACATAAGATATCGTAAATGCTTACATACCATATCATATCATACTGCATTATTTTACTGAACTAGTCCCAGAATCGCTTTGGCCGCAGTTTTTGTGCACTTTCATCTCAGGTAAAACAGCTTTTAGCATAATCATTCTCTCTCCATCGTATATGTGACGTCAACGTAAAACGTAAGTATTATGACGTCAAGGTAAAATTAGGTAACCACAAGACGAAAATAATAATATACGACTGGACAAGTGAGCAAAGAAGCAGTCTAACGGCCGAGGCTTGGTATCCAGCCTACTTTAATTTCTTTATTCGTCGTTTTCTCCGTAGTGTTACTATGTGGAGGAGAGACTGACTTTCAAGTCAGTAGTGCGTCGATGTC
>JADBJO010004089.1:182500-191277 GCA_016801955.1 Conus betulinus | reverse complement strand
ATCATTCGGTTAGTGATGCCCTGTTGCCCACTCTCTATGAGGAAAAAACTGTGTGTGCGTCTCGGTGTATTAGTCATTGTGTGTGTGTCTTTTTCAGTGCATGTCTGTGTGCATGTGCACATTATTATCAAGTCAAGTCAAGTCAAGTCAAGTAAACTTTATTATCTCAATTTGAGAAATTAATTTGTGGTCACACACATTCACAGCAAATAAACAATAATTTAGCCACATTACCCATTTTTCTCACATATGACATACATTCATATAGAGGAATTTGGATTTCAATTAAACATCTTCTCGGTTCATGAAATCAATGGACAGGGGAATAAAACTTTGTTTAAATCTGACACTTCTGCTGCATTTAACCGATCGATATCTTCGTCCTGACTGAAGAAGGTCATACTGATTTGCAAGAACGTGGGTCTGGTCACACGTAATCTTCTTCGCTTTACACAACAACACGGCACCTGTATAGCTCACTCAGACTTTTTGTCTCTCACCAACGATTTTTCCTCCCCCACGTTCACCACTTTCTCAAGCACATTTCTGCTCTTCACAGTCAACCCACCATACCAACACATAAATGAGAAAGTTAAAACAGATTCCAAGAAGCATGAATAAAATGTCCGAAGAATGTCAGTATTCACATGAAATGATCGCAGCTTGCGAAGACAATATAATCTGGTTTGACATTTTTTTGTGGACATACTCAACATGGGATTTAAAATTCAGCTTATTATCTATAAAAGTTCCTAAATATTTGTATGATTCAACACGTTCTACTTCAGCACCTTTGATAAAAAGTGGTGGTACAGCTTTTGGATTCTTTCTAAAATCAATCAACATTTCTTTCGTTTTTGTTTTCATTCAGATCAAGATAGTTATGATCGCACCAGTCAACAAATCTTTGAACCTCCTTGAAGTAAACAGAATCAGAGTTGGAAAGATCCACAAGTGCTGAGTCATCTGAATATTTAATGTACAAAGTTGAATCACTTCCTGAACAATCATTTGTGTACAGAGTAAAAAGCACTGGTGATAAAACAGTACCCTGGGTGCGCCAGTTGAAATGACTCTGGAAGACGAAACAACACTTTGGTATCGAACAGACTGTGTCCTCTGTGTAAGAAAATCAGTTATCCAAAGAATGAGCTTGTTACCCACATTTATGTTAATGAGTTTCTTTGCCATCAGATGTGGTTGTATGGTGTTGAATGCTGATGAGAAATCAATAAAGAGAATGCGTACAAAGGAGGCAGGTTTTTCGAGGTGTGAAAAAGCATGATCGGTAATCATTTAAACAGCTTGGGTTGCGTTTTTTGGGAACAGGACATACAGTGGCATTTTTCCATAAAACAGGAATTATACATTCTCTAAGTGACCAGGTAAACAAACGACTGTAAACATAGGAGAGCTGAGAAGCACACACCTTCAACAATTTTCCACAGATATTATCAGGGCCCATTGCCTTTCTCACATTTAAACGTTTGAAAAAAAACTGAACATCATTTTCCTCAATCACAACAGAATCACTTCCATCAACATCGTTTTTAACATTGCTTTGGAGTTCTTCCTTCACTTCCTTTAATTCTTTACTAAAATTTATCATCAAATCTACAGTAAAAATCGTTCAGCTTTTCTGCAAATTGCTTCTGTTCTTTTGCTGTTTTTTTTGTTACTAATATTTTGGTTTGAACATTTTCCTGAACCTGATAAAACCTTTATTCCTTTCCATGCATCTCGCATATTTCCCATTCTGGAGCATGTTTTCAACTTTTCTCTTGTAAGCTCTCTTTGATTCTTCAATCTCCGTTTTTGCAGTTTCTTTTGTACAACCTTACGATCGCTTTTATTGCCTGATTGAAAAGCTCTTTTTTTTTTCTCATTTAGAGTTATTTTCAGAGATTTTGTAACCCAAGGTTTGTTGTTGGGGGAATATTTTGATAGTTTTAGTAGGTACAATCATGTGTTCACAGAAAGAAATGTAGCTGAAAATAACATCGGTGGCTTCGTTAATGTCAAAACTAGAATTCAAAAACAAATTCCAATCTGTACATCAAAACAAGCCTGTAATTCATCAACACTTTCTTGTGTCCAACACTGCACTTGCTTTTTAGTGATAGGTTGTGTTTTCACTTTTGGTCTGTAAGCTGTTGTGATCAGACTGACCAACAGGGGGGAGCTGAACACACTTGTATGCAGATGGTATATTGCAGTAGCATAAATCAAGTATTTTATCCTTTCTTGTAAAACATAACACATACTGTTTAAAAGAAGGCAGGCTTGAATTGAGGTCACAGTCATTAAAATCTCCGAGGATAAAGCACGGTGTGTCGGGTGACATGGCCTGCAGACTTTTGGTCTGTAAGCTGGCAAGAGATGAATGGCATTGTGATCAGACTGACCAACAGGGAGGAGCTGAACACACTTGTATGCAGATGGTATATTACAGTAGCATAAATCAAGTATTTTATCCTTTCTTGTAAAACATGACACATACTGTTTAAAAGAAGGCAGGCTTGAATTGAGGTCACAGTCATTAAAATCTCCGAGGATAAAGCACGGTGTGTCGGGTGACATGGCCTGCAGAGCGTGAACAGAGTCCGTGATTTCTGCAGCTGCACGTACAGTATTTGCGGATGGTGGCACGTAAACAACAGTCATGAAGAGCTGTCCGAACTCACGTGGCAGGTATTTCGGTCGCAGTGACACTGCTAAAAGTTCAACGTCACGCGTACACACTTGACGACGCACTTCAACGTTCTCACTGTTACACCACTTCTCGCTCACGTACACACCCCCCCCCCCCCCCCCCCCCCCCCCCCCCTTGATTTCTCTGTCACGCGCTTGTCTCTGTCCTTTCTCAGCGGCACACCAAATCCGTCCAAAGCTAAAATGTCGTCTGCTATTTCTTCGCTCAGCCAGGTTTCAGAAAAACACAGCACATTCGCATTTCTAATTCGTTTAAATGACGTACGCTTGCTTGCAGTTCATCAAAATTATTGTTCTGTGAAACTGGTCTGATCGATCGGACGTTGGCTAAAACGATTGACGGGAGGGGGGTGTAAGTACCGTTATTCTTCAGTCTGTTTCTCACAGTGTGTATGTAAGTGTCTATATCCATGTGTTTGCAAACTTGTGGTGTGTGTGTGTGTGTGTGTGCGCACCACCCGCAAGTATATGACAGACGGGCACTCGGTTTAGAAGGGAATCCACTCGGAAAAATTAAATATTAATACGGCTTATCTTCACAGGAGACAGGTGTCGTCGTCTTATGGTTACTGTTTACTGTCACTCTGTTGTCTCCTTTATCATTTTCTGTTCATAAATCAGTTTTTTTTTTTTATGTCCCCTCCTCTCCAGAGGTACAGTATGGGTGCCCACATGATGAGATAAACAGTTACACACTCAACAGTGATCTCCATATTTACTGAGTTTGGTACATTGTACTGATGAGGGTAGATTATTTACTTACTCGAAAAACAAAAACGAAAAAAAAAATCAGGATAACACGCATTAAGTTTGAATTCATGTGAAACATGGTGGGATCTCATCATCTGCTTATTTCTGACACTGACAGCAAGTGTACCATGACAATAATGGCACTGCTATGATGTTACTGCCTAGAGAACTGCAGGGAACAGAACCAAAACTTCTACATTCTCTTTGTTGGCCTGATAAAAGCTTTTGATACTGTCAGTAGTGAGAGTTTGTGGGTTATATAGGCCTACTGTCTAAACTCATTTGTCCACCGAAGTTTATCAGGATCATAATGATCCTTCATATGAAGTCTCACTTAGTGGAAAATGACGTGTCTGACCCCTTCCCAGTGTACAATGGAGTGAAACAAGGATGTGCCCTGGCACTGACTTTGTTTAGCATTATGTTCACCAGAATGTAATGGTTCTCTTTACTCTCCTGTACCAATGCATCCCACTTCAGGTCTGAGAAGCGCTCACTGTCACAGGTCAATGTGCCAGGTGAATGGCTGTCCAAAAGGGAAGCGTTAGCGGGAACTGGACCAGATTTGTCCGCTGCCATCATAATAAGGATCAAGCCAGTGGTTGTAGTGACATGTCAGGTGTTTCAGTGATTCACTGTATCTATAAATGAAACCAGTTTACAATCTGAAGAGAAAAAAAAATGTTCCCTCTTTTCAGTTAAAGTGTAGTAAGTTATAACAACCACCACCAAAAAGTTCTTTTGAACGATAATCGGTTAGAGTAAACTCATCCCTCAAAAGTTTATTATGCGGCAGTCGATTATAGTAAAACCAGGCTCCAACAGTTTATTATAAACGATAATCGGTTATAGTAAACACAGCCACAAGCAGTTTATTATAAACGATGTCACCTATAGTAAACCTCCGGTTAGAGTAAACGGGTCAGTGGGTGCCAAGGGGGTTTACTATATCCGGAGTTCACTGTAATGTGATACGCTGATATCTTATGGTCTAGGTGTCCTATGTGTTGATATCTTGATCTATATGCTATGTAGTGGCATGTATTGTTGTTGTACCAATTCACATTATGTATGTTTTTGAGGGTTCAGACAGCATAAAGAAAAAACAGCATATGAAGAAAAAACTCTGACTCGTGCGTTGCCTGGCTATCCATGTTCGTATGGTGTGTGTGTGTGTGTGTGTGTGTGTGTGTGTGTGTGTGTGTAGGGAATAATCATCACACGCATCCAAACTTTTGAGAGCGAGAGTCAGACAGCAAAACACGCACTGCACACCGTCTGTAACAATACATTTAGGCCGTTGTTCAAATACTTCCATCCGTTTATGTCATATTAAACGTTTTAGTTGTTTCATTTGTTTGTTTGTTGTTGTTTTTTCCTCAGATCTATGAAATCTTTAAATCGTCTTTTCATCGCGCGATCAAAGACAGCAGCTCTGATTCAAAAAATGAAACGTCGTCAGAGATCACGTTTATAACAATTATTGTTAATGTGATGTCGTATGACAGTTTTGATCGCTAGCATTCGAAATCACCCAAAGTATTGCCCTTAAAATATATCTTTCAAACTGGGACAATAAAGCGTGATACAAACATAACATAATGCACTATACACTTCCTTACCATAGCATAGCATGGCGTAACGTGGCATACCAGACCATACCACATCATACCATATCCACCAGTCTATGATATACCATTCTGAATCATACCATACCATACCATACTATATCCACCAGTCTATGATATGCCATTCTGAATCATACCATACCATACTGTATCATACCCCAACCACACAATACTATACCATACCCATTGGCGTCCTTCAGGTGTGACTGTGGGGTGGAGTAAGAGCTCACACAACAAAGAGACATTGGCAGACAGCTGGCTGAAGGAGTGTATGCATGTGTTTGTGTATGTGTGTGTGTGTGTGTGTGTGTGTGTGTGTGTGTGTGTGTGTGTGTGTGGTTTGCTAATATCGCTTTGTTGTTTGATATCTGTATCTACTAATGTCTCTTTGTTGTATGATCTCTGTATGTACTAATGTCTCTTTGTTGTGTGATCTCTGTGTCTGCTCATGTCTCTTTGTTGTGTGATCTCTCTGTCTGATAATGTCTCTTTGTTGTGTGATCTCTGTGTCTGCCAATATCTCTTTGTTGTGTGATCTCTATGTCTGCCAATGTCTCTTTGTTGTGTGATCTCTATGTCTGCCAATATCTCTTTGTTGTGTGACCTCTATGTCTGCCAATGACTTTTTGTAGTGTGATCTCCGTGTCTGCTAATTTCTCTTTGTTTCGTGATTTCTGTCTGCTAATGTCTCTTTGTTGTTTAATCTCTGTGTATGTCTCTTTGTTCCGTGCTATCTGTCTCTCACCCCCCACTGTCACACATGAAGACACTGGCTGAGAAAGACATAGAATGAGGTCCCTACATACACCACATATTTCTCTGTGTGTGTTCGGGGAGGGGGGTGTAGATGCGCGCGGCCATGTGCTTACAAACACACACACAGACACACACAGACACACACACACACACACACACACACACACACACGCACACGCACACACACACTTGCGCGCATGTACAAACACACAAACACCACACACACACACACACACACACACACACACACACACACACACACACACACACACACACACACACACTTACACAAACACAAACGCCACATTTAAACTATCCGAGTGACGTCGCTGTAAAAACTATAAAGAGTGTGTGTGTGTGTGTGTGTGTGTGTGTGTGTGAGAGAGAGAGAGAGAGAGAGAGAGAGAGAGAGAGAGAGCCGCTGCGTCAACACTTTCTACAAATCGTTTGATTTCTCAGGAACGTGGTGAGCTATTCAAAGCAAAGGGTAGTGCAATGCCTGATCATATCGTTGGCTGACTGCTCTCGCTGGCGTTGAAAGACAAGATGGAAAACTCACTGGCATTGAAAGACAACATGGAAAACTCACTGGCGTTGAAAGAAATGATGGAATTCTCACCGGCGTTGAACAAGGCGGGCAGTGACTGTGGACAGGGGGATGGAAAAAGCAGCCTGGATGCCCCTTCATGGAAAAGGCACAGAAAATGAAATAGAACATAAGAGAAGAAAATGTATGGTTGGTGAGGGCGAGGACGAACAATGTGTTTCATAGCAGGCTGGCAGGAACGTGCAGTTTATTATAAAACAACAAACAAACAAAGAAGTGGAATACACACGCTAAACACATGTCCACTGAATCATGCAAAATGGAACAAATCACTGGCTCTTGGTTGTTTAATTTTCAGTCACTGCCACCATTGGATTTGCTTTAACCCCAGTCACCCTTGGCATCTCGGCTCTTGCGGTCGGCGTGACATTCACCATGTGGTGTGCCGTCGGTGGAGTCACCGCCGGGGGTGCCAGCATCGCCCAGAAGTTCATCAAGAGGAAGAAAGTGAAACAGGTCCAAGAAAAAATGTCTGCCTTCCAGCAGGCGTTGATAGACAACCTGACTTTGGACCCTGATGTGCTACGGCAGTTACACAAAAGAATCCAAAGCGATCCTCGGCGTGGGGATGAAAGGGGCAGGAATCGCTACTAATGTCGGTATGACCACTGTTACAACTGCCAGAGCCGCTTTGAAAGGGGCCAGAGCCTTCGCACCTTTTGCAAGTGTGGCAGCCCATGCTGTACTTTACGTGGGGACTGCTTTTCTGGTCGTGCCCGACTTGGCCGACATGATATACATGTCCGTCCAGCTTCACAAGAAAACCGGGTGCGACAGTGGGAAGATATTGAGAGAGCTGGCTGACGTCCTGGACGAGTTTTCCATTACTGGTGAATGCCCTGCCAGCGCCATTGAGGAGATAGATGTGGAATGTGAAACAGCTGTGTAGGAACAAACGTTCACACCTGACCCTGCTCGGATGTGATGGAGTAAACGTTCACACCTGACCCTGCTCGGATGTGATGGAGTAAACGTTCACACCTGACCCTGCTCGGATGTGATGGAACAAACGTTCACACCTGACCCTGCTCGGATGTGATGGAGTAAACGTTCACACCTGACCCTGCTCGGGTGTGATGGAATAAACGTTCACACCTGACCCTGCTCGGATGTGATGGAATAAACGTTGGAATAAACGTTCACACCTGACCCTGCTCGGATGTGATGGAATAAACGTTCACACCTGACCCTGCTCAGATGTGATGGAATAAACGTTCACACCTGACCCTGCTCAGATGTGATGGAGTAAACGTTCACACCTGACCCCACGCAGACTTTTAGTTCACTTCTTTGAAATTGGTTTATGTCCAAATTATCACTTAAAAGGGAGAGAGAGAGAGAGAGAGAGAGAGAGAGAGATACTAGTTTGTATACGCTTCACCCACACTGGCCAAGCTGCCAGATGATATTGCGCAGACTGAACGACTGGACGGTTATAGAGATTGATAAGGACAAAGAAAGCACTGGAGAAGGGGCGTCATAGACAGGACTGGCAGACGTCAGACCTGCACATCAGTTAGCCCAACGCGCTGGTCAGACCTTAACTGACTGCCTAAGTTCTAGCTGACGCTTGTGGCTCGCTGCTGTAGGGAAACCTGATAACTGACATCTTCACTGTCCTGGTTTCATTTAACCTTGGATTGTAGCGATTCGTAGTAGTCTTAGGAGCAGTCAGGAGCAGACAATACAAATAGATGTGCCTTCGAGAGGGATGATGATGGTTACCTCAGGCAGCTAGTGAAGGGTTTCTTATATTATAATACATTCCTCATTTTCTTCATCTTCAATTTTTTTTTTCTAAAGTTTTAAATATATTGCCAAGTCATTACTGTAACGACTGAAGAATTGTTAGCCTGCACTTGTTTTCTCCCACTACTTAATTTTATATATATATATATATATATATATATATATATATATATATATATATATATATATATATATATATATATGTGTGTGTGTGTGTGTGTGTGTGTGTGTGTGTGTGTGTGTGAAATCCCTGAATTGTATATGACTTGACTGTCTTCTCTTACTGTTTAGATAATCGTACGTTTCTGTGATATCAAGGAATGGTAATGAAATTATTTGTTCTCATTTATTCCTCATTTGGTGCTTAACAGGGAATATCATGTTGTATTGTTAAATCATATATATATATATATATATATATATATATATATATATATATATATTTAAAAATGTGATTAAAAAAGAGATTAAAAAAAAACACCAACAAGCTTGTTTCCAGCTCTCTGCTCTCTTCAGGGTGTTCGTTTTGGGCACGCTACCGGTGTTATATATATTGTGTGTGTGTAAGCGTGAGT
>JADBJO010004089.1:142500-175000 GCA_016801955.1 Conus betulinus | reverse complement strand
CTACACTATGCACTCCTCATCAAACGACAACAAGCTACACTATGCACTCCTCATCAAACGACAACGACAAGGCAGCTACACTATGCACTCCTCATCAAACGACAACAAGGCAGCTAAACTATGCACTCCTCATCAAACGACAACAAACGACAACAAGGCAGCTAAACTATACACTCCCTCATCAAACGACAACAAGGCAGCTAAACTATGCACTCCTCATCAAACGACAAGGCAGCTATGCACTATGCACTCCTCATCAAACGACAACAACAACAAGGCAGCTAAACTATGCACTCCTCATCAAACGACAAGGCAGCTCATGCAAACCTCATCAAACGACAAGGCAGCTAAACTATGCACTCCTCATCAAACGACAACAAGGCAGCTAAACTATGCACTCCTCATCAAACGACAACAAGGCAGCTAAACTATGCACTCCTCATCAAACGACACAACAAAGGCAGCTAAACTATGCACTCCTCATCAAACGACAACAAGGCAGCTAAACTATGCACTCCTCATCAAACGACAACAAGGCAGCTCAAACTATGCACTCCTCACAAACGACAACAAGGCAGCTAAACTATGCACTCCTCATCAAACGACAACAAGGCAGCTAAACTATGCACTCCTCATCAAACGACACAGGCAGCTAAACTATGCACTCCTCATCAACGACACAAGGCAGCTACACTATGCACTCCTCATCAAACGACAACAAGGCAGCTACACTATGCACTCCTCATCAAACGACACAAGGCAGCTACACTATGCACTCCTCATCAAACGACAACAAGGCAGCTAACTATGCACTCCTCATCAAACGACAGCAGCTAACTATGCACTCCTCATCAAACGACAACAAGGCAGCTAAACTATGCACTCTCATCAAACGACAAGGCAGCTAAACTATGCACTACTCTAAACGACAAGGCAGCTAAACTATGCACTCCTCATCAAACGACAAGGCACAAGGCACAGCTACACTATGCACTCCTCATCAAACTATGCACTCCTCATCAAACGACAAGGCAGCTACAACTATGCACTCCTCATCAAACGACAAGGCAGCTACTATGCACTCCTCATCAAACGACAAGGCAGCTAAACTATGCACTCCTCATCAAACGACAAGGCAGCTAAACTATGCACTCCTCATCAAACGACAAGGCAGCTAAACTATGCACTCCTCAAACGACACAGGCAGCTACACTATGCACTCCTCATCATACGACGGCACAACAAGGCAGCTAAACAAGGCAGCTAAACTATGCACTCCTCATCAAACGACACCAAGGCAGCTAAACTATGCACTCCTCATCAAACGACAACAAGGCAGCTAAAACTATGCACTCCTCATCAAACGACAACAAGGCAGCTAAACTATACACTCCTCAAACAAACGACACCAAGGCATCAAACGACTAAACTATGCACTCCTCATCAAACGACACCAAGGCAGCTAAACTATACACTCCTCATCAAACGACACCAAGGCAGCTAAACTATACACTCCTCATCAAACGACACCAAGGCAGCTAAACTATACACTCCTCATCAAACGACACCAAGGCAGCTAAACTATGCACTCCTCATCAAACGACAAGGCAGCTACACTATGCACTCCTCATCAAACGACACCAAGGCAGCTAAACTATGCACTCCTCATCAAACGCAGACTGCTGCACAGACGTGAGAACGTCAGCCCTGCTCCGTGATTTCTCTCCTCCCTCCCAGATGAAAAGAAATCGTGAATGGAAAAAGTTATGATCAAAGATATTTAAACCCCACACAAAAGTAAAAGGAGAAACAGGCATTGCATAATCAAAATGAGCTGTGTACAGGTCCTCGACTGACTTAGACTGGGAAAAAGTTAGTTTTTAGTCTACTTAAAAATAACGTGTGTGTAGTAGTAGTAGTAGTAGTAGTAGTAGTAGTAGTAGTAGTAGTAGTAGAAGCAGTAGTAGTACTTTAATTTAACGTCTCTTCACCCTCAAGTGACATTAGACAAAAAAATGCAAAAAAAATAAATAAATAATAAATACAATAAAATAAATAAATAGATAAGAATAAATACATGCGAGAGAATCTTTTAAGTGTTGAGTGTTTTTGAGTAAATGTAACATCAATGCCATACTTATGTTTTGGATTGTACAAACACAAATGATCTCAACATTGTCAACAACTATCAAAGAAAAATACCAACAGAACTAGAATGCAAAGTTTCTGAAAACAATTTAAGAAGATCAAAGTCATTAACTATTTGCTGTAATGTTATCGGATTTCAATGGTTGAGCGCAGTGCCTCCATTTTTGAGCATTTGAGCTTTGATGGCAGGACAGTGCAGAAGCATGATTCGTCGTAGAAATTTGACTCCCACAAACACAAGTAACATCTTTACAAAATTTTGTTTTGAGAGCATTTAGACTAATCTTAAACATCAATGACGTAACTGATCTGGATTGGATTTGACTTAAACTCTTAATTATTATATCCGAATGCAGTGTGTCACAAGCTTTTACACAATTATGTGAATATTGAAGATACAAAGTTGACTGCAGGGTTCGTGATGAAAATAAAATAAAAATATAAATAAGTTTATAACAACCTTTTGTGGTAGTTGAACCCCTTGGAAAATAGGTTGCTGACGTTTCAAGCCATAGGCCCGTTGTCAAAGTGAAGAGAAGATAAGAGGACAGTGTAGACAGGAAAGCCCATGTGAAAATTGGGTGAGAACATCTAATCATCCAGTTGGGGAAAAAAAAAAAAAAAAGAAAAACTGACGCTGTTCAGATGTATTGAGCACACATACACACACACACACACACACACACACACACCACAATTCACACAAAAACACCAACACACACATGCGCGCACACCCCTGCACACACCCCCCACCACCCCCACACCCACGACACCCTCACCCCACGCCACCACACACACACACACACACACCTGGGCTGCCCCCCCCCCCCCCCCCCCACCACACACACACACACACACACACACACACACACAACACACAAAGGGGGGGGGGGGGCGAGGAGGAGGGGAATGAATGGAAATATTGACTATTTAGCCTACTGAAAGAAACAAGGAACAGGGGCTAAAGAGGGACAGGACAGAGAGATTAAGGCAGAAGGGCCCTGGCTCAGCTAGACCTCAGTGACTCTGATGTTCATCCCAGCTGGCTGTGTGGTGCCCAAGCGGCTGATGACAAGGCTCTCCATGTACTTTCTGTACACACGGTCTCTGGGGTTCTGCCACACTGCTGATATCTTTGCAGGACTGAAGCTGTGATACGGGCCAACAAAATGTTGGCCGACTGGGTTGTTTGTGGCTCAGCTTCATCGACCTCAGGTGCTCTGAAAAGCGGTCGGCCAGTGAGCGGTAGGTCTCCCCAATATACAGCTTGGAGCAGAGGGTGCAGGTCAAGACGTACACTAAGTCCCTAGACTGGCAGTTGAAACTGGACCTCACCGTGAATGTGCCAGTGGGTCCCACGACTGTAGCTGAAGTGTCTATGAATGGGCGCGTCTTGCATTTTTTGTCCCCACAAGGTCTGCACCCTGGTGAGGTTGACTGGGTGGCCTGCGGTCTAAGCTTGGACCTAACAAGCATGTCACGCAGGTTCTTGTCCCTCTGAAAAGCAATCAGCGGTGGCTTTGGAGAAGATTTGTTTGAGGTCCGGATCTCGCTGGAGGAGACTAAAGTTTTCACGCAGGATTCTGCAGACTGGTAGGTTGTGAGGATGGTATGGTCCTCTCTGATTTCTTTTGGTCTCAGGGCTTCTGTGCGGCTGGTAGAGCGTGCACGCTCAAGTGCTTTCTGCACAATATCTTCTGGGTACTGGCGGGCTATGAAGAAGGTGGACATCCTTTGAACCTCATTTTCAAAGTCTTGTTCCCTGCTGCAAATGCGTCTGAGCCTTTGGAACTGAGAGTGTNAGGTTTCGATTTTGGCATTTCTGAAATAGCGCAACATCGTTTACGTTACAAATACATAGTCATGCCGACTTAAAATGTCCGCTTTGCAAAAATGAAAAAGAAGATGATGTTCATTTTTGCCTTATGTTGTCCCTGTTTTGAGTGATTTAAGAACACAGTATATACCTAGTACGTTTTTATGCAGACCCAAATAAATTTAGACTTGCATCTGTATGGCAACAGAGCATAAACCAACTATGTGGAAACCAACTGTCCATTTATCTTTGCAAAGCATTCAAGTTGCGTTCTGTTCGGTTCTTGATTCGATACTGAATATTTTTTGATATGTCACTTTGTGTCCTCCATACTGCTGTGACTGTGTTATCACTTTAAAACACACACACACACACACACACACACACACACACACACACACACACACACACACACACACACACACAGAGAGAGAGAGAGAGAGAGAGAGAGAGAGAGAGAGAGGAGAGAGAGAGGAGAGAGGAGAGAGAGAGAGAGAGAGAGAGAGAGAGAGAGAGAAAGGTAAAAGTGTCATTTGCATTTGTGGCAAAATATTACTCCATTCCATGTCATCTTTCTTTGCAGAAATACTAAACAATGTTTACCTACTTGGCTATTAAGTTTGAATCAATCGCGAATTTTTGGGACATTTTTGGGAACGAAGCGAAGGCTATAGAAGCTGCTAGGGCAATTGTTAAGAGTCCAGTTGGACATTTACTTTGATTCTCGAGTTATTTTTTGATTTATTCTCTTATTATGTCAATTGTTAAAAATATTTTTTTTTCTTAAAAAAATTTTCAGATATGAATCCAGGCTAAAGTAGTTTACCGTTATGCCGGTAGATTAGAATGGGGTTAAAGTGATGGTCACCTATTGATATCTCATTAATTAAATAGCCTATGCATGCAAATATTAGCATACTACACTACCTCCACACTCCATACACTTTTAATGACATTTTTAAAACAACACACATACATTTATGCCCCCCCCCCCCCCCCCCCCCCCCCCACACACACACACACACACACACGACATACACATCCACCAGCCCCTTTTATGTGTGTGTGTGTGTGTGTTGTAAAATGTGTGTTGTGTGTGTGTGTTTTTAATTTTATTTGTTTTCTCTTTGTTGTTTGCCTGTTCGTTTGTCTCCTGTTTTTGTCTTTTCCACTAAAAGTGATTAAGACTGAATGTATTTTTGGTATAATTTAGGTATGTATGTTATTGAGCGTGTGTGATGATGAAATATAACGTTATACTAGCAATAAATTAAGTCCACCCCCTACCCCATCCCCTTCTAGTCATTCCAGTTAGAAAACTTATATCTATAAGAATATAACTGAGGAGGAAAAAAAAAAAAAAAAAGATAAACACCAATTGAACTACTCAATAAACATTTACATACAGATGTGTGTGTGTGTGTGTGAACTACATATCACATAAACAAACAGTAAAACAGAAATTATGTTATTCGCCTTACATGTAAAACGAGAGAAATGGGACTATGTCTCCAAATTCTTTGTGTAGAGCAAAGGTATGATTGACTTGATTTAAAATTATGAGCAGCTTGTCGAAGGTTCCATGGTATAATGGCTAGCAGTCTGGACTCTGAATCCAGCGATCCGATTTCAAATCTCGATGGAACGTAACCCCCCTCCCCCCCCCCCCCCCCCCCCCCCCCCCCCCCCCCCCCAACCCTTCAGCATAATTACGTGTATTTTCTTTCTTTTTCCAGTGCATGAGTGCGTGCGTGCGTGCGTGCGCGCGCGCGCGTGTGTGTGACTTCAAAATAGATAGTAAACAGCACTAATTCTATCTATTCCCGAGGAACATGTCCCCCCCCCCCCCCATCTCTCTCTCTCTCTCTCTCTCTCTCTCTCTCTCTCTCTCTCTCTCTCTCTCTCTCTCTCCTACAAACTCTACGCCATTTTTTTTCTGAACTCATGGACACATAAGTCAGTCTTCGTTCTTTGTTTGTACTGTCCTAAATGTTAAATGTGATCTGCTTTTTTTTTTTTTTTTTTTTTTTTCTTTCTTTTTGCCTGAGGAAAACCCAAGAGGTCGAAATGCATTGCGTCTTGTCTGTGCTTTGTTTGTCAATGTCCTTGGCGGTAAACTAACCCCCACTCACTTTCTAAATTCTACACCATCAGTTCCCCGTCCACAAACATACCCCCCTGACTGTCCCCGTCACATTCCCGGCACGGGCAATCCTGGCAGGCAATGCTTTTAGAATTTGAACCCTTGCACCACGCAAGCCGTTATGACGAAGATCAGCGTGACTAAAAGCTAAAATGTGCGCGCACACGTACGCCGATTCAGCACATGCTCTCGATCGCAGTAAGTATGTAGGAACGAACCAGTGAAAGTTCTAAAGGATAATTTTTACCAAACACAATTGAGAAAGAGCAAACCATGTAAAAGTAGGAAATCATATCATCAACACAACCCAGTATCCCTTACTTACTCTCAAAGCCGCGCCCGTAACCAAGCCACACTAACTACTTTAAAACCTACCTGCCAACCCAGGACCAAAGATGACTGGGTAGCACTTTGCATAACTATCACATCGAGTTTAGCTCTTTGCAGCACTATTTTTTGCCCCCTTCAATCTTTAATCTTTAAGATCACGCCATCTCCTCAAGTTAGACTTTCAGTTAGTTGGCTGTCCGCTATGTGAGTCTTCTTCGTCAGCGTTCCAGTATGTTGTAGTGTGTGAACTCGTTTTACCCTGTTGGGATACTCACACTATACTCGAGAGTATAGTCAGTTCACTCCGACTTCGTTGAGTGCAGAAATTTGTAGGAAGATGTTTTGGAAAAAGACAGATAAAAGATATGGTAGACAGACAGTAGAGTAGATGACAGTACAGCGAAGGAGGAGACAGAGTTACTGATTGTTAAAACAGATTTGGAAGCAACACAAAGTAACATTTTACAGAAAGCAATCGGGTGCATCATATATGTAAGTCAAAGCCTTCAGTATTGCATACAATTCTGAGGTATAGATTGAAAACTCTTTCCTAAATAATATGATTTTTCCTGACATTTGAAATTGGTACTATAAAGCCGGAACCACTGTCAGAGGATTCCATTACTGACGCATCTGTAAACACTTTTAAATAATTTGGATAGCTGTTTTCTAAATGTTCACGAACTTCAGTTGTTACAGTACACCCATGACAAAGATGCAGATGCGATCTGCTTCAAGTTGATATAGTCTGTTTCTACTTGACACGCGTCAAAGGCAGTGTGCAATGTGGGACTGAGTTTGTTCCAAGTCATCGTTGAACAAAGCTAGGTTTTTATTCTGTTCCGCGTGAGAGCACCAATCAGTGACGTCAAGAAAAAGGGGAACGGGTAAATTAGGCCTTTTGCCAGATCCTTTTGAGACAGATCCTTTCAGGTAGGCTACAGCTTGAACAGTGCGTTCAGCTCTTTTTCTTCTTCTGTTATGTGGCCACTATCAACACTCTGATTATTTCGCCACAGAATAGAGGGGGGGGGGGGGGGGGGGGGGGGAGAGGGGGGTTCATGAACCGGCTGCCCGACTTTAAAAAAAAAAAAAAAAAAAATCCTTATCCTTTCTTTTCTTCTGTCGGCTTGAAATCGCTCTTCAGGTTATATGAGTAGATCACAACATTTGCTCTGGATCACAATTACACACTCCCTGACGACTAACTGAATCAGAGGGGACGAGAAGTGACGGGCAGGCATCCTAGTGTGACGGCCTCCGGCACCCTCCGCCGCAGCAGCCCTCCTACCAGCACACCCCCTACCCACTACCGACCTTACTAAGCACTCTCACATTCATACAGGACAGTTTGGGTTTGTGTTTGCTTTGAGCATACTCCTGAAGTTTCGCAGCAGCGAGACTGTCAAGAGTGTCAGCACTGAGGTGGGAGGTGACTCTGTTTTTGAAACTGTCAGGGGAGTCTGCCTCTACAATGTGCGCTGGAGGTACATCCCACTCACGGACGGATGGCTCGGGGGGAGGGGGGGGGGGGGGGGGGGGGGATGAGAAGAGGCTATATTGCTGTTTTATGGTTTACAGGCGTTTAAACTGCTGGTCATGTGATCTTCTTCTTCTGTTATGTGTTATGTGGCCACTATCAACACTCTGATTATTTTGCCACAGCTGTGCTGGGATTTGTTTAGAATGGCACCAATTATACAACTGGTACTAGAGGCCTTAGTTATGAGGAGCGTTTGGCTCTATTTAAATTGCCCAGTCTAGAATTTAGGCGACTAAGAGGTGATCTCACTGAAGTATTCAAGATCATGCACAATATTCATGGTCCGTGCACTACCTCTTCCCTCTTCATCTTGACTAACTATGATAAGACTCGTGGGCACAACTTCAAACTTAAGACTTCGTAACAAACCAGTCCCAGATTTTTTTTTTTTTTTTTTTTTTTTTTTTACTAACCGTATTACAAATATGTGGAATAATCTTTCCTCTGACACCATTAACGCATCATCAGTAAATGCCTTCAAAAATCAAATTGACAAAACTTTTAAGGACCATGTATTTTTCCATTGATTTAAATCTTTATTGAGACGGTGATAAATGTAGTATACACTATGCCTGATTAAACCATGGGGCAGTTCACTATATAGTGATCCAAAACCACATAAATAGACACTAATACGAGGGCAAAAAGGCCTATAGCCAAAAAATTTCTGTGATTTCTGTGAGAAAAAAAGTAAGTAAGAAAGAAAGAAAAATCCCAGGATGGGGGAAAAAAAAACCGATACCGTATGTATAGTCATGATTGATTGAACCGGAACTAAAAAAACAACCTAGTTACCTCCCGCTCCTACTGACCGCGCGAAACGTAACAACAATGCATCGAGAGCACACGGTCACAAACAATAATGTCCATGTAACTGCTGGAGGAGATGCCAAGAAAGGAAAGTCAAAGGCTGTCCGAAAGACGAGAGAAGGATTTCAGGAAGGAGCAATCGTCAGAATCAAACTGTGCAACATTTTGTAAGTTATTCCGGAAGTAACATTTCTTGTTGACGGAATTCACGTTAGTTTCCAGGTGGGGAAGATTTCACCATGCCTCAATTAAAATTTAATTATCCTTTATCATGTGTAGGGGATGGGGGAGAAGGGAGCGCGTCTTTAAGGGAGGTGGTCAGGGTTCAATAAGTCAGAGTTGCGTTTCAACAAAACCCTCAAAAGGAGGAAGATGACGTTTGCTCTAATCCATTACCTCTTTAATTAGTTTAAATAAACATCATAATCATCATTATCTTCATCATCTGCCTCTTGTCCCTTACAAGAGACCCTTGGGGCGCTTTCCTGAAGAGTGCAAGAAGTTGAACTGTTTGATGTATTGTTCCAGACAAGCCAAACAGTGCCTTCATTAGATTCAGAGAGAGCAAAGGAAAAAAAAAAAAAAAAAAAAAAAAAAAACTCTGGTGCTGTCGCACGTCAGCAAAGAAGATTTTCCAAGCGATTAAAGTTTGCCCATGCAAATCTAGTTCTCTATATGCCAAGTCCTAGGTTTCGGTAAATTGTTTCCCAGTTCATTCTCATCTGATTCTGAAGTGTTGCCAGTTTACTGATTTTTATGTCCCTCCCTCCCCTCCCCCTGTTCTCCCACTCTTAAGCGAGGATTGTTTTTGCATGGCTGCTGGATCTTGTTATGTGGCCATACCAGCATAGTATCGATAAAATAGTACTAGTCAATATTCAAAGAAAAAAAGAGTCTCTTCATCGCATATTAGCAGAACAATCAGCAAGATGATGGTGATGGTGTTGGGCTGTTGTCAACATATGTCATTCAGAACAGAATATAACTACTGCTTGCCTGTGGTTTACTACTGAATTGTTTTCTATGGAACTATGTGTAAACTTTTCAGAAAGACTATGTAAATGAAATTATAAAGTTCTGATTAAGCTTTATTTTGACTACACAGCATCTAAACATTGCTAAGCAGTCCATAGTGTTGATTTTTGAATACCCATTTTGTGACATAGAAGCAAATACAACTGGATCAGGTTGATGCACTACTGCAATCCATGAAACAGATTTTGTCTGGTCATTTTATGCCTGCAAGAAAATTGTCGAAACAAAAAAGTGGTACAGAGGATTCCGCTTCAGAGAAGGTATCAAACCAGCACTATGAGTTGAAGTACTTGCTGACATATACATACTTCATGGCTTAAACGACTTGTAAGTTCCATGCTCATTGCAGTATTAGTCTTGACAGTTTGGCTGGGCTGTGCTCCATGTAAATGTGTATGTGTGTGTATGTGTGTGTGTGTTTGTGTGTGTGTGTGTGTGTGTGTGTGTGTGTGTGTGTGTGTGATATTTCTGATGATATGGTAACTGCTGAAATAAGCAGAAATTAGTAGTTGCTGCAACAGATATTTGCTTTGGGCATTGGCAGCTCTTGTCAGTTTTAAGTTTCCCCATGTGACAGTGATCCATGACCGACAGTAGACCTTCCCATAATGGTCTTCAGGAGTGAACATCCTCAATGTTGTGTAGGCTTTCAGAGTTACCATTCCGAATGTCAATATGTCACTGCTTGCTGCGCTGTTTAGAGTTTTTACCTTGATTATACCAGTCTGACTAATTAGTGATTTTTGTAAAAGATTTTAGGGAAATCCATTATGGAAACGGGACAGAAGTTAGTATAAAGAAAGCAAACAAATAACACACAACATAGTTTTAACTGAAATAAATAACATGCACTATGTATTTTATTTGGTTAATCATCTTTTGGTAGACAATGTCTTGCATTGTTACAGAACGTATGAATCGGTGGAGTTTCACACGGGTCCCTTCTTGAATGTGATCATCGGGCCCAATGGGACAGGGAAGTCGGCCATCGTATGTGCCATCTGCCTGGGTCTTGCAGGCAAGACCAGCTTGCTGGGGCGTGCCAGTAGTCCCGCCGATTTTATCCGCTATGGGGCCCACAGGGGCATCATCGAGCTTGAACTGTGAGTACATACATACTCTCATGTATGTAATTAAGTATTGGTTCTCAGTGAATTGATGAAAATATTTTCAAATGGTCGAAAAAGTCACCATCCACTTGGCCACAGTGAATTGCCAAAAAATACTTTCAAATAGTTGAAAAAGTCGACATCCATGCAGCCCAAGGACTGAAGGTGGAATTAACAAATTGGCTCAGCCTATGTGTGTTTATCAGAGTTAGAAGTGAAGACAGGAATAGGCTCAAAGGCATCAAGGTTTATGACTTGATAGTTTGCCCTGCTGTAAGTCAAGGTGAAAAACATGTTGAGTGGCTTCCCTTGCCGATTTCCTAGCATTCCTTACCTAGAGCTGCATTTTTGTTCCAGTGTCAATTACCCAACAATGCAATTTTGCTCAGAGTTTGAGAGTGATGCTGAAACCAGGAAACCTTTACATAGACTAGGCCAATAATTTCCTTCTTTTGTTTTTGAAAAAAAAAAATTAGAAACCAAACAAACAGTGAATGATTGATATGACATGGGTTAAATATACATGTTTGAGGTAGAACTAGATAGAAAGTGTTTGAAAATACATCAAATGCAATTCTGTATTTTGTGTGAATTCTTTTCTGTTGACTGACTGCCAGAGGCTAGGAAAGACTTTCCAGATGCCTAACAATACTGAACATGACTTAAGAAAATTGTTGCAGGCAGAGTGAATTAATATGACATTTTCTAGCTACATCCATGTACGCTTGTCAGTTTGTGACATTATCTCTTTGTTTCTTTTTTACATCATGTTTATTATTCTGCTGTTTTGGTTATATCATTTTTTTAAAGAGCAGATATACAATTTTTCTGGAGAAAGTTATGTCTCCATAATGAGTGCTAGATGTTGATTTAGATGAAACGATCTTTAATGTGCATTTATTATGTATGTTAATTACTTGATCATACATACCTACTCCTATGGAACTTCCATATTTTCTACGGCAAGTAAACAAAAAACGAAGTAGCTACGGCGATTAGGGAAATATATTTTTCATTACGGCAAAAAACATTTTTCAACAAAATTTACTTAAAATGTTTGTGAGTTGAAGCAGATGATATGTTTGAAAGCAGAAGCAGAACACCCAAAATAAAAAGGACGTAAAGCCCCGTCTTCATCAAGCAGACGAATAGCATATGTCTCCAACGGCTTCTGCTATAGAGGGACGTTAAACTCAGTTATTCAAGCAAACGATGCTTTTGAAAGCGGAAGTACTAAACCAGATATCACAAGGAATTGAAGTTTCGAGAAACATGGTGTCTGATACAAAGAGAAAAT
Organism: Conus betulinus; assembly: GCA_016801955.1. Lineage (NCBI taxonomy): Eukaryota > Metazoa > Mollusca > Gastropoda > Neogastropoda > Conidae > Conus > Conus betulinus. Next base: position 162,769 of record JADBJO010004089.1, on the reverse strand, counting down.
GAATGGATGTGCCAGCTGGTGATGCCGATAACCTGCATCAAAAAAGCGTCAGCCGTCACAGAAGTTCCTGGACAAATACAGTGGCAAATTTCCCTTCATTGTGATATTGGACTCTGACGATTCAGAAGCAAAGTGTGTGATTTGTGACAGTGCATTTTCTGTAAAACATGGAGGTATAGACGACATAAACAGACTCAATGAAGGTCCGCATCACGAAAAGAATGCCGCAGCTTTGGAAAAGAAAACGAAAGAAATCTAAACTCTGAAACCGATAACGTTTTTTTTTTTTTTTTTTTTTTTCAGCAAATGTGACGTTGAAAGAAACAAATCATGAACTTGACGTACAAAAGAAAAAAAAAGAATGCTACTGATTTTGAGTCCGTGCTACTGAAATTTGAAACCAGTGCTACTGAAATTCATTTTTAGGTGAAGGCATGTATGCTTGATAGAATTGGAAATAAATGATGATGGGTACTTTTTCTGACTTCACTGGTCCAGCCATTTTTCATTTCCTTTATCTCTAGTGCTATTTGTTTTTGTTTGTTTGTTTTTTTCTTTTCTTTTTCTTGACATTTTAGTTATTGTGTTAATTTATCATCACTGATGCCAACACGTTGATAGTGCACTAGTGAAGTGTTGGTACATGATGTACCAGTGCTTCACCATTGACTTGTTGACATCAGTCATTGCAGTTGATTCTAATCCAGTTAAACCATAGAACCTCTAAACTAGAGCTTAGATAAATCATCAACATAGATCTTGAGCGGGGGTGAAGGTTTTAGGCCCCAGACAAACTGCTGCTACTGCCCAGAGGGGTGAAATCTGTGGGTGCATGTTTTACCTCTGTTTAGAGGTGTAGGTAGAAGGGAAGCTACTGTGTTAAACACTCCAGCCTCTTGAAGCCTAACTCTCATTGCATTGACAGGTTGGTAAGTGTTTTGTAAAGTATCCACACAGGGGAAAAAAAGAGTTTACAATGTTTTTTTTTTTTTAGTCTTGAAGAAGAAACTTTGATGGATTCAGACAGCATAGAAGAAGAAGCAACAGAAAATGAATGGTTCAGTGGAATTTTTGCTTGCAGTTCATGTCGAATCGGTGAAGGAGGAGAGAACAAAGAAACAGACAACAGTGCTTCAAGTGAAATGTGCAGGTTTATGTTTGCCAGTCCGGTGCCTTCAACATTAGCAACTGCAAATGTTGAAAATTGTTGGATTGTTTATGTTTGTCTTACTTTGACAGTATGACAGATTAATATTCTTTTTTCACTAAACAGTTGACATTATCACATCAGTTTCGCGTACTCACACAAACCTTTATTGAAATACGTGCCTGAATAGGCATTCTGGACACATTTTTCTGACAGTCTCTCATGCAGGGACAGTAGCTGGACAATGCTTGGGTGCAGGAGAGCTACATGGGAAAACTGCAAGGTCAGAATTGTGTTAAACTTTAACAATCAGGCCAATTTTGAGAGAGAAGGATTCTTTGCCAGGGAGTTAATCCAGTGTTGTCAAAGACAAGATGTTCTGGAGTAACCACCAAGACTTTAAAGGAGAGAGTTTTGTTGCGAAGCTCATGTAATATAGTCGTGGACAAAAGTATTATATACTAACCAGGTCCATAAATGGAGCAGTATATCATGTAATAGTCAGAGACAAAAAAAAAGCAACTCTTTTTAACTGAGCAAGTTTAACCAGCCACCGTGGCGAAGTGGTTAGTGTCGTGGACTCCCGGCTGGGAGGTCGTGGGTTCGAATCCCATAAGAGTCATGTGGGTTTTTCTGTCCCGCCCGGCTCCTACCCAGAGTTGAGTTTGCTGCGGACTCAGATGGGAAGACTGGGACCACACAGTCGACTTTCATCCACTTAAATGGATGTTTCTGAGAGTGTTGCTCAAATTTCCTGACCAACACTGCAGGTGCCTGTATCTCTCGGGCCTGGTTGACGCTGGGATATATTATGAAAGGAAGCGTAGAGAGTACAGCTCTGTCATGTAGTCTCAGACCGAAATGGAAATCCGTAGCATCATCTTAATCATCCTCATTCTCATTGATCAGCATTTAAAAAAAATCTCAAAGTTCTGTGGCCCTTCATGCCCTGCTCTCATGGTGACCGCAATTTCAATGTCTTCTCCACGTCTGTGGCCTTGGTTTGGTTCCGTCGGGGTCACCGGTATTGGCAAGTCCATAGGGGCTGTCGTTGGACGGACGTGGTGGCGCCCCTCCGGAGGAAGAGCTCACTCACGCCGGCTCCGCGACAAAGCAATTATTGTCGTCAGTAGGGGGCTTAGTAGGTGGTGACCTGTGCGTATGTTAGATCAGAACAGACGCCACTGAACACCACCAAAGTGACTCGGCAGCAGTGCAGTGTCTCCTTCGGTGGGTTGCCTCTTGACGACTGACATTGACTGCTCCCTGTGGATTGCCGGTGCCGGGGCTGCAGCGCGGGATCAGCCGGGCTGCAGCTGTGGACGGGGTGTCAGAATGAGCGGCGTGGGTGCACTGCCCCTGAGGTGGCGCAGAGGTTGGGACAGCAAAAAAAAAAAAAAAAAAAAAAAAAAAAAAAAACTGAGCAAGTTTTGAGGGGTAATGTATTTAGTACAAAGTTTTTTTGTTGGGAGGTGAGCCTTTCATAGTTAAAGACAGAAATTGTTCAGAGTACCAGCTGTCATGGCGAAGTAGTTTAGCATCGCGAACTCCTGGCTGGGAGATTGTGGGTTCGAATCCCATGAGAGTCATGTGGGTTTTTCTGCCCTGACCAGCTCCTACCCTGAGTTGAGTTTGCTGCGGACTCAGTTGGGAAGACTGGGACCACACAGTCGAGTTTCATCCACTTAATGGATGCGTTTCTGAGAGTGTTGCTCAAATTCCTGACCAACACTGCAGGTGCCTGTATCTCTCGGGCCTGGTTGACGCCGGGATATTATATGAAAGAAAGCATAGAGTACAGCCCTGTCATGTAGTCTCAGACCGAAATGGAAATCCGTAGCATCATCTTAATCATCATCATTCTCATCGATCAGCATAAAAAAAAAGTCTCAAATTCTGTGGCCCTTCATGCCCTGCTCTCATGGTGACCTCAGTTTCGATGTCCTCTCCACGTCTGTGGCCTTGGTTTGGTTCCGTCGGGGTCACCGGTATCGGCGAGTCCATAGGGGCTGTCGTTGGACGGACGTGGTGGCGCGCCCTCCGGAGGGAGAGCTCACTCACGTCGGTTCCGCGACTAAGCAATTATTGTCGTCAGTAGGGGATGTAGTAGGTGGTGTCCTGCGTATAAGAACAGACCAGAACAGGCGCCACTAACACCACTGAAGTGACTCGGCAGCAGTGCAATGTCTCCTTCGGTGGGTTGCCTCTTGATGACTTGAAATTGACTGCTCCCTGTGGATTGCCGGTGCCAGGGGCTGCGGCGGGTCTGACCGAGCTGTGGCTGTGGACGGGGGGGTGTCGGAATGAGCGGCGTGGGTGCACTGCCTCTAAGGTGGCGCAGAGGCTGGGACAGCAAAAAAAAAAAAAAAAAAATGTTCAGAGTGACAAACAGTTTTTAAACTTGAAAGGAAATGTCGAATGATATGTATAATACTTATAATCAAAGTAAGAAATGTTGCAGAGAACAATGTCTTTAAAGGGAGTCTTGTTTTAGAGGTAGATGTAGTACAGCCAAACCAAAATGTTCTAAAGAAACAAGCCTTTAAATTGAAAGAATGGGAGTAATTACTTGGCAGGTAAGCCAGTGTAGTCCACAACAGAAATGCATCAGAGAAACAAGTCTGTAAGGGTTAGGAGTCTTGGTGGGGAGGTAGATTGTTATAGTCAAGGGCAAAAATGTTCCAAAAGAACAACTTTTTGAAGATGGTGAGTCTTTATTCTGGGGTCTTTAAATTGGAGGTATTACTGTGCATTGTTATTGCGTTTCAGCTACAACTGTGACGGGGATAATTATACTATACGACGTGTGAAATCTCCAGGGGAAGGGACAACAAAGTTACCTCAAACTGGTGGGTCAATGGACGAGCTGCTAACTTGAAGAGCGTAAGTAGATGGTTTGTTCTTGGTAAAGTGTGGCTAGATATTGAACAAGAACTGTTTGTATAATAGATGACAGGATAGTCACATGATCACTAGCATGCACTGTTTGTATAATAGATGACAGGATAGTCACATGATCACTAGCATGCACACCACACATGCATGCAAGGATACTCAGAGATAAGGACATTAGTACATATGTGTGTACACATATATGTTTAGACACACTTTCAGGATCTTGCACATACCTGTGCACTCACATGATACCCTACATTGGCATGCATGCTTATGATCTGTTGTAAAGTGCTTTTTATACATGAAGTTTAGCTAGGAGTACCTTTTTTGGCTGGAGGAAACAAGCCCCGCAAAATTTAGTCAGTTACACTACAGTAACAAACAAGAATATTTCTGTTCGTAACTTTTCCTGAATTTTATTCACTAACAGATCTGTCCTGATTTTAGGTGGAGGAGATGGTGGCACGTCTGAATATCCAGGTTGGGAACCTTGTCCAGTTCCTGCCTCAAGAAAAAGTGGCTGACTTTGCCAGAATGACACCACAAGAGTTGCTGGAGAATACAGAAAAGGCTGTAAGTTAAATTTTCAGCGCTGGATTCGTTTCATTGCTGGATAAAACTTAAAGACAACCAGAACACCTGTTGAACAGTGTGTGTTTTGACATAGCATACACACATAATGCTACTACTTAAGCCACTCTACTGACAGTTGTTTAGTTGCAAAGGCAGCATGAAAGAGCTTCCCCTTTTCCCCTCCCATCCAGAAAGCACCAGTACATCCATTCAGTTCAGTCCTAGTGAATTGCTAACACCAAATCGTTCGACACGCCAACACCTAAGACTGACTCACTATGTAACAATGAAGACTTTGATAGAAAATCTTCCTCTAGACGAAGGTGGACAGAGTGACTCACTAGGTAACACCAAAGACTGTGACAGAAAGTCTTCATCTGGACAAAGCAGACAAAAAAAATTGATAACCAAGGTTAATACAAGGCCTGATCATTAATGGCCGCAGAATTTTGAGGCTTTCATGTATCATGATCACAGAGGACGATGAAGATGATACCAGGTGTTCCACTTTGGTCTGAGACACCTTAACATGTCCGTGCAGTGAGTCATGAGGGGGTTCATGTTGTTAAGAGTGGTAGGAACCCTTCGTTATTTTGGAAAGGGAATGACTTGTACTTATTATATAACAACCTTTTTTCTTGTGTGTGCTGAATTGCTGGGAATTTTCACTTCTATAAATTCATGGATTTCAGCAAAATAAGAACGTGAGAATCAAGGGAAACAAAGTAAAGAAAATACACAAACAAACACACACACACACACACACACACACACACACACACACACACACACACACACACACACATACATATACAACTCAAACAAAAAATGTCATTACTTAAAGAAAAATTGTGGGACAAGAAAAAATAGTGGAAGTGAAATCCACCATGTGCTTGTTGGTTTTGTTTTTGTATGCTAGCAGACATTTGATATCATGAAGTATTGCATAAACTTTGTTGCGAGAGCAAGCAGTCACCATTTGTCTGTCTGAAAGCGAACCAAAATCAAGCTCTGATTTAGTGTGCCTGCAAGAAGTACAAAATTCAGAGATTGACAAAGTCTGCATAAACAAATAGTTTTTGTTGTAATTGGACCAAAAATCAGATGACACATCACTCGATCGACACTGAAATTTGCATCAGATTGTGATTTGAAAGCAACTTTCAAATTTTTTTGGCACTTGGGGAAAAAAACACTTCTGCACTTCTGAACCAACCAGTGGGAAGCTGTCTTGCACCGCACGTGGAAGCCTGCATAGTGTTGGCATAGGATAGAGACTAGTGTAGGGTGTTCCCACATAACCAGTCAGGGAAAAAATGCAAAACTTTTGAAGAGGTTTTGATTTTTGGTGATTTGCTCGGAACAATTTAAGAAGGAGATTCATAATTAAGACTGATATGCTAAAGATAAAAAAAAAAAGTTTTGTGACCTATGTAAGACATAGATCAAGCTCGTATGAACATGGACTTGACTGCAATCATGAAAAGTTGTGCGCTTAGAGATGTGCGTATATGACAGTGCTCATGACTTTCATGAAACACTGATATTTTTGCGGACTGCTTTTACTCGAGGCTGATTCATTACATTGGTACTCAGTTTGATTGTCTGACTTATGTTCTGTTGCGAAAATAAATTCTGCAGACATCTGGTGAATTTGTTTCTTCTCAGATATGTGTGTAAGGGATAAATCCACAGAACTACCAGTTTAAACAAACATGCACTCACACACACATACAGAGAGAGAGAGACATAGGCACACACACACACACACACACACACACACACACACACACACACACACACACACACAGAGCACTGCATTGTACATACACATGTAACCTAAGATGTTACTTTGGTACCATTGTTCAAATGAATGTGAAAACTTGAAATCACCAGGTAAGCGAGATCAATGGATTAGATAATGTTTAAAGCTTATTTAGTGCACCGATTAACACAAATCTAAAAAGAATCGCCCTCCCTAACCATAATTATTATAAGTCTTTGACATTGCAGGTGGGGACTGTAGAAATGTATGAGACTCATCGACGTCTCATTGAGATGGGTCGGAGGACACATGACATGGACAAACAGCTAGAAAACATGCGCAGTGAACTAGACACCAAAGTCCAGAAAAAACGCCCGTCTAGAGGCCGACGTGACCAACTACCGAGAGAGGAAAGGTTTCTTCAGCAAGTGAACATCCTCAAGATGAAGAAACCATGGCTGGTATGTATGCTGTGCTTTGTTGGTATGAGTGAATCGACTTTTAACGTACTGTTCTGCCCTTCAGTGCCAGTTCTACACCGCCGATGTGGGCCCGTACCACACTTATTTATCTTTCATGTGATGAAATCGGAGTTCTTCTATCGAAGAAAGTGCATGAGGTACTTGTCTTAGAAGGTGAAGGCTGCTTTCAGTAAAGCTTATTAGTTTCACAGGGGGGTAATTACGACACACTGGTGACTGAAAGCCAACCTGCAGTAAAAACACCTCATCCAACATGGCATCACCAGACAAACTGTTGCAGCTGCAGGTAACACATGATGACAGGCTAGGAAATTCATTTCGTTTTTGTATTTAATGCATGGATGTTTATTTTGTGACAAAGATATAACGAGGAAAACCGCCGCCACCACCTCCCCCCACCCCCACTCTCCACCGCCCTTCTGCAAGACTCGGGTCTGACAGACTGCAGAGAGTTGGATCACTTTGTCCAGGAGATGGGGTTCCAACATCAGATGGGTACGCGGGCAAAAGTTGAATGGGACAGTTCTGCATCTGCATCTGCATAAATTACTACATTGGGAAGATTTATTTCCCAGACTTACATGCAGTTTTTTCTTTGATTGAATGGTTGTGACATTTGTAAGGTATAGTGCAGTTTAATAGTTTGTGAGAAAGGTTTACGTAGTATTATTGAATATTGATTTGTTTAATAAAGCTTTTGTTGCCCTGTTTTGTCCATTGCTGTCGTGCTTCTCCCTGTGTTGGTATGTCTGGGTAGCTCGCATTAATACCTTGTCTGCAGCCTTGCAAAATTTGGTATATCTGTGGCATCGTTAAGAGTTTATCTTGGACACACACACAGGTGTACACAAATGCGCGCACGCACGCACGCGCACACACACACACACACACACACACACACACACACACACACACACACACACACACAGAGCAGAAACAGTATGATTCATAGACACACTTTTTTTCCTTTTTATTACACATGTGAGCCAAATGCATGGCATTGAAATTGCCAAGGATGGTGCCTCTCACAACATAGAATGGAAAGGCCCTGAGTCTGCAAGAGAAGTTGGTTATCCAGATATGAAACAGATGAAGTTTAAACTGAAAGCCTTCTGTCTTTCACTGTAAGTGAAACTGAAACTAGATAAGGAGATGTCTTCCACGTTGAGAAGTACACGAACTGTGAACGTGAAAGGGATGTTGTCTTGCACAACATGAGAGAACTTCCAAGAGCTAGTGACCTAAAGGTGGTGTTGAAAATGTATGGCTTGAAATTTCAACACTCAAGTCGCTATTGGATGTAAGGACAATGAAAAAAAAAGAAAAAGGAAAATGAGAATAATTGTTCTTGGATTCAGCTTCATATACAAAACATAGCTTACAGTGTTTTCACAGTGCACATTATGCATTTACAGTGTCATTGTCACAATAAAAAAGATAAGGTTGTGGGTGCGGCATTTGCGGTGAGTGTTGTTCATACAAGTCAAACCAGGACAGAGTGGATCTTTTGGTGATTTCTCAAGGACATAGCAATGTAATTTGGGTCCCTCCCCCCCATCCCCCCCCCCCCCCCCCCACCCACCCCACCCCCCAAAAAAAAAAGTGCATCAGTGATATCAAAACGGTAATGGAGTTTAGGGAATACAATCTGGCTGGGGCAGGCTTATTCGCGTGCCTTTTATTTTTATTGGATAGACTTTCTCCCTGTTCATTTTTGTTTTGTTGTGACAGGAATACCATCAGCTGAAGGCCGTGTTTGAAGCGCTGAAGGAACAGCGTGATAAAAAGATCGAAGAGCTGAAGAGAGCTGAAAGGGAGAACGCACCTTTGCAGCGGCAGGTCAAGCAGATGGGCGATCTGAAGAACACATTAGACACCGAGCTGAAACAGAAGAAGGTAAAATCTGCTAGAGAGAGACTGTACAGTATTGGTTATTTGTGGCTGAGAGAGAAGCACAGGGTATTTCAAATGCGTCCTTTTAATTGTTGAATTTACTAAATCACGAAAAGGAGGGAAAGAATATTTTGGTGACTTCCAGTGTGGGAAAGAATGGTTTTTTTTTTTTGTATGCACTTTTTTTTTTTTTTAATCATTTTCCCAGTATGTTTGTATTGTCAAATTTCTTATCGAAAACAACTTTTTTCTTTGTACACGTACAGTGTATTTTGGTTTTCTGTACCATGTCATGGAAAGCACTTTTGCTCAGTGACTGGAAAAATGCAATGTTAATAAAATATTAAAACTTGTATTCACAGTTTATCTAAAATGCAGATTCTGTCTTATATATATATATATATATATATATATATATATATATATATATATATATATATATATATATACATACACATGTATATATATATATAGAGAGAGAAGAGAGAATCTGCATATTTTCATTACTTTTATAGAATAGATGAGTTAAAAGCAAATTTTTCATTGAGGTTTCTTTATGGCAGGTGTGTATATGTTGCGGAGTTACCTCACTTGGCATGGTATTCTCGTAGTCATGTAGCACAGAGTCATGCGGTAGGCAGAAGAAGGTTAATGCGGTCAATGTTCTTTGATTCGTGCATGTTTTTTTTTTTAAATATAAAATACAGATCTACTGCATGGCATGTCCCTCAAAACTTGGATGCTACAGTCAAGAGTTTATTCAAAGACATCACTCCATTCAAATCAGCCATTTTTTCCCTTATATAGTGAACTGGTACATGAGGGAAAAATAACAACGAACAGACTAACTCTACTTCAGTGTTCTCGTTACCAAAACAATTTTCCCTAAATTCACTGTACCCACAGAATGTCATGGATTAGGAGCACATAGTGATTTTCCAAGTCTAAAAAAAGTACTGAAAAAGTACCTTCAGGAACAAAATGAAGTCATTCTATATGGTCTGCACACTAAGTAATCAACTTTTGTTGTAAAGGAAAAAAAAAGACCCAAACTTGAACAATTTTGTTAAAACTGAAGGCATCACATACAAGATTTGTCTGCTAACTACTGAGGGGGAAAAAAATAACACGAACAGATTACTGAGTACTGGACTTGAAATTGTGATGGAATTCAGCAAAAATGTGCTTTTGCACAAGTGCACAAAGCAATTGCCCCCACCCCCTGACACACACACACTGTGGTGATTATGAGTGCACAGAAATAACATGAGTTGAGCAAGAGTGTATTTTTTCTTTTGACAGGCCCAGTTTCTTTTGACAAATTCAAAATAAATATGCTTCTTAACTACATCATAAATACAAAATAACAAAACCAATGAGTGATATTGGGTATTATGCCTAAATAGTAGATGTCTACATGTTCATTTACTCATGGTTTGTGGGAATTATTTCCAAAGACATTGTTGGAGTGATTTCTTTCTCTTCTCTTGTTTTCAGTTAGCAATGTTGAAATATTTGTTGCTTCCCACCCCAGTCCTATTACCCCTCTTTCCATCTCTCCCTTTTGCCCCCCCCCCCCCCCCCCCCCCCCCCATCTGTCCATTTTTTAAAATTTTTTTTTATAATTTAAACACAAAGTGACTGAGGGCAGAAAATGAAGCAAAATTTAGAAAGAAAAGGGGTTAGTTACTGCCAAGGACATAGATAAAAACAGATTACAGGACAAAACACAGTGCATTTCGACCTCTTGGGTCTTCTTTAGGCGAAAAAACAAACAATATTCAGGACAGTAAAAATGAAGAATGAGAAACCACTTATCTTCTCATATTTGGCTCAAAATGGCTGTTTCATCCAACAGCCATGTATGACTTTTCAGCCATTTTGCACTGAATATGAGAAGGCAAGTGGTTTCTCGTTCTTCATTTTCACTGTCCTTAATATTGTTTGTTTTTGCCTGAAGAAGACCCAAGAGGTCGAAATGCATTGTGTTTTTTGTCCTGTAATCTGTTTGTCTACGTCCTTAGCAGTAACTAACACCTTTTCTTTCTAAATTTTGCCATACTTTTTTTATGTCAGACATGTCTTCTTGGTTTCATGTTTTGCAGACTGCATGTTTCCCTTAGTACGTAACAAATTTTAAGTTTTTGCACATTTTGTGTAATTTCATTTATTTGTTTATGCTTATTTACAGACGACAGAGATAAGAGACAATGCCAATAAAGTCAGCGAAAGCAGCCGTGACCTGGAGAACCTAGATGACAAGGTAAGTTCACTGAATCAGTTGCCAGAAACGTGATGTGCAGAGATGGAAGCAATAGAGTAGAATGTTTGTCTTTTTTGTCTTTGATACAGTTCACAAAATCTGTGACCATTTATACTGTTAATCAGCCAGGTCATTGTAGTTATTATTACAGTGAGAGATTTGATGACTACCACATGTATTTTATGCACATGTATACTCCGTATATGCTTATAAATTGAAATTGTGTGAACTTTTACGATGCAAGTTGAAAGAGGGAGGGTATGTTTATTAGGAGGTAAAAATATTTCAGGAAAACAGTCTTTAGATGGGAAGTTTCTGTTAGGGAGTAACACCAAGAAAATGTTCCACAAAAAGATATCTTTGAATGGAGAGTTTGTGTTGAGGGGGGTGGGTATGTCTACAACAGTCAGTGTTCCATATGAAAGTCTTCAGAGTGTCTGTTAAGGGGTAAATCTAGACCAGTGTTCCAGACAAAAAAGACTTTCAATGTAGTCTTTGTTAGGAGGTAAATCTAAAACAGACAATGTTCCATGAAAAGTCTTCAAATGGGTGGATTGTTTGTTTGTTTTTTTGTTTGTTTTTTTTGTAGTTTAAATCAAGAACAAAGACAGTGTTCCATAAAAAAAAGCCATCAAATGGAGGGTGTCTGATATCCGACAAATATAGAACAAAAGTAATGTATTGGGGGAAAAAAGGGTCTGTAAATGGAGAGTTTCTTTTACGGGGTAATTCTTGATAGAACAGACATAAACAGTGTTCTAGCAAACAGTCTTTAAATACAAAGCTTCAGTTAAAGGGTAAATCTACAGGGGTGGGAATTAATCCGGTTTTTGCTGGAAATGCAATTTAAAAAATTTTTTTTTTTTAAACTGTCCTGCGAAAAAAATATTTCCGGTGAAAAAAAATTCTGGCCGAAAGAAAAAAAAAAAGGAAAATTCCGAAGTAAGTGGCGTTTAGGTTCTTTTCCAGTCAAAAGACGTTTTGCGTAGCTGCCATCTTGTGAATGAAAATGGCAGCATATTGAAACATCGTTCAGCATGGTGACCATTACAATGGCTCTGGCATAAAAGATAAGTGGAATTGGACCTGGACTGATCGTGAAGTTGATGGAGAGTGGTTGGACTTCAAATCGGAAAAGCTTCTGAGCCAGGGACGGCATTTTGCGACCTGTGTTCAACCGACAATAATGATGAAAGCAGTGGTCGCAAGGCGCTTGAAGCCCAAATAGCCGAATAGTGAAACACAAGAAGATTCACATTTTCCTGAAATGACATTTGAAAATTACCCCCCTTTTTTTTTTTTAGCTGCTTCCAGAACCTTAATTCAGGCTCTGGAATGCCTCAGACTGCACTGATTAAATGAAGACTGAAATTTGAGGGGGGGGGGGGGGGGGGGGGGGGGGGGATGCTCCTGGACCCCTCTAGATTTCCAATTTGCTGTTTTGCTTACCTATTCCGACTCCCGGTCTAGAACAGTGTTTCAGGAGGGAAAAGTCTTTAATAGAGAGTTTCTCTGTGTGTGTGTGTGGGGGGGGGGGGGGGGGGGGGTTAAATCTAGAAGTCTTTAAATGCAGAATTTCTGTTAGGGGTAGAATGCAAGCAATATTCCAGGGTGAAAGTGTTGACATGGGGAGTTTTTATTAGAGTTTAAATCTGGAAAAGAGGGCAAACTCCCAGAAAAATTCTTCAGATGGAAGGAGTCTTTATCAGGAGTTAAATTTCAATTTAAAAAAAAATAAGTACAAGAATGTTCCCCAAAAGTTTTTAAATGCAGGAAGTGTATATTTTGAGTTTTATCAGTGCAGACAGAAAAAGTATTCCAGAAAAAAAAAGCCTTTGAATGGAGGGAATCTTTTATATGGAGAAACATCTAATTAAAAAAAAAACACAACAGAAACAAAGCAACAACTTTGAAGTGAGGGAGTCTTTGTTCAGTGGATCTTTTTTTTAAAAAACTTTTGAGGTGGTATTGTGCAGAGTTTAGCCATAAATCAAATTATTTTTGAGTTATAGTGCTGCAATGATATTTTTTGAGTTGTGTTTTAATTTGTCTGATTGTGTGTGCTATTCACTTTCGTGTATGTAGGGGCATCTTTGTAGGATATTTGATAGACATGGGAAAGTTTACTTGTACCCCTTACAGTATTGAAGAATGTCTTATTTTTAGGGAAAAAATATGTTTCAGTTGAACGATTACACTATGTGAAAGTCCAGTAAATGTTTTTTTTTACCTTCTGGTAGATTATAGCTAAATATAAAGACTTGGAAACTAGTGATTAGGGCATATACACCAGAGTTATACTGGTATACCTTCTGGACCAGAAGGTTGGGAAGTTTCACTCCATAATATGATTTTTTTTTCGTACCTGTTTTGCCTAGCATCATCAACATTTTTTTTTGTTACTTGTGTTACTGTTTGTGTGTTGGTTTTTCCAGATTCAAGAAGTGAAGTCAGACTTTGAGCAGAAGCAGTCTGAAGAAGAGAAAAGGATAAAAAAAGTGAGTTTGGCTGAACGCCAGAAGTGTGTCTGGTTATTTCTCTCTGTCCACAGATAACCTTTTTTTCCACTTGAACTACTTCAAATAAAGTATGATTTCTGTTTTTGTTGCTGGTAACATTTTCCTGGAGGCAGTTCAGTGTGCTGTGTGACATTGGGTTTTTTAATGTTTGTATATACAGAGCTTTCCAGTTTCACATTTATGCAAATTACAAGCTGATGAATTTGATAGAAGTTTAGTAAAATGTTCAGGTAGTTGGAGGCCAGCATATTAAAGTGGCTAAAGAGGGAGTGGGTAATCACACACATAAAAGAATGCTCTTTAATGAAAGTAATTGATGCAGTGAAATTCTCTGTGATGAGGTTGATGAGATATTAAAATCTTTGGCTCACTGTTAACTTCATGCGTTAGAGCATATCTTCTTACAGCAAGCTTCTGTAACTGCTAGCATGCTCAGTGCTTTTTTTTTTTCAGGAACATTGTTGTATGACACCAAAAGAATCATTTAGTACATATTGCATATAGCGCAGGCGGTGCCATGGTGGTAGAGCAAGTAAACGTCAGGGTATTAAACGGACAACGGCCAACATCATCCCCAGCTGCCTTTCCCCCATTAACTTTTGTTGTGTGGTAGGGTTTTGCTGTGATCCTCACTCTTCCTCCCTCACTTACACTTAAATCTCTGAACACTTTTTTGCATGTGTGCATCAGACTCAAGAAGAAAAAATAAAAAAGAAAAAGAAGTAGAGCCCACAACTGCAGATCCTACTGGGTAACTGTGAAGGAAAAGTAGCAGTATATGGGGACCTGGAAGTAGAAGTACTCTTTTCAACAAGAAAAAAAGTGCGCAGCCTTAATTGTGTGTGTGTGTGTGTGTGTGTGTGTGTGTGTGTTAGCAATTTCACGTGTGTGCATACCGATGAAGTGCAAAATGTCTGGTTTACTTCTCATTTTCTTTTCTTTTTTGTGCTGCTGCTTTTTTGTCTTTTCTTTTTTAAGTTTGTTTATTCAAAAGATAATTTACTAGGCTATCATCATCTGTTCTTAGGAACATGATCTTTTTTCTACCATTCTCCCCAGCCTTCGCCGTCTCTTACCTTCCATCCCTTCTTACTTCATTCCTTTTTTTTTTTTTTTTTTTTAATAATTTTTTTGAAAATTTTTTTAGATAGCTATACACAATGTTGAATGCTGTGAGTAAAGTGAATTGCGGTCTGACGTTGTCCTGTGTTAGGTTGGAAGACCTGACCAGCCAGCTAAGTGCGCTGGAGGCAGAGCTGAACCAGTTGGAAGGGGCAGACGAATCAAATTTGGCTGTAAGTGTTGTTCAAAGTGTTGCTTCCCTGACAGACCGGAAAATCACACTTGTCTCTTTTTTTTGTTGTTTGTTTGTTTTCGTTGTTTTTTTTTTTAGCTTTTTTTTAGTGACCTAGAAATGAAAAGGACTATGAAAGAATTTGTCTTATTTCTTTTTGTGTGATAAAACCCATGCAGTTCCTTTATGTGAAAATTTCAGGTCCATGTCATGTCTACATTTATGTCTTCTTATCAGCTTCAGTGAGACCCGGTTTTGGATGGTTGAGTCAGTTGGGAGGGTATCCAACAAGCCCTGTGAAAGAAACCGGAGCAGGCCCCCTGTAGAGACTTCTTTTTAATGGTGCACGTTTTTGCACCTTTCATTTCCCTTCCAAACAAGATTCCTTCCTTTTCGGGGTGTCCTGCATGTGCTAGACTGGAACAGGCACCACTGAACATCACCACAGTGACTCGGCAGCAGTGCAGTGTCTTCTCTGGAAACCGTCGGCAAGGTAAGTAACTCCGTAATTTGAACATGGTTACCCAATTAAAAAAATAATTTAAAAGAGAAGAAAGGAAATAACGAAAATGAAAATAATTTTTAAAATTCCTACGAATATATATGTTGCTATATCGTAAGTTTGAAGAATGTCACATGAGCCATTTACTCGGGAAAAAAAAAAAAAAATCTTCTTCAGAACTTTCTTCCGAATTGTTGTTCATCATACCTGGAACTTCATCCCAGTCGAAATCTAGGTCACTCTAAGCTTCATTACCCAGCACTTTCACTAAGTCTTATGCCGTAAATCCTACAAAAACACAGTATCTCCATCACTAAATCTCATTATAGAACGGCAGAACTCAAGGTTAGCCACGGTGAAAAAACGGCATTTCGACCCTCAAAACTTAAAAAATTCGTAACTCGAGAACCACGGCACGTATCGACTCGCGGTTTTTTGCAAACGGAAGTAAATGGCTACAGGAAGAAGGAAGTCAGCGTTTTGGCTGTGTGATTCCCGGCTCTTCTTGTTGCAAGGCATTGTGATTAGCATTTCGGAGAAAGAATTGACTAGAGCAGAAAGTTTCCAGAACATGCTAGTTTTCTGAGAAAATACCCTTGATAAGACAAAACAATACTCCCAACTGCATTTTACTTTTTATCTTTGTCAAAAAAAAATATTCCGGTGAGCACATTTCATGTGAACAGCCCTGGCCTTGTTTCACAGGCAGAAATGCAGCAAGTGAATGAGAAGATGCATCAGCTGATGAGGGAGATCAACGCCATTAACCAGGAGGGCCTGCGCATCTCCACTGAGGTTGGCAACTTGCGCAGAGAGGTCCAAGGTGAGGTTGGTTGTTGACGTTCACTTGACTTTGCGTTACGAACCTTGGAGAGCCACAATTGTGTGAATCTTTTGAGAATTTAGGTTTGGTGAAGATAGAGATGCCACCTGCCCTGCTTTCATTGTATTTGGTTACTACTGGCTGCAGTGTGTCTTGATGTTATGTCAGTGTGAACATTGTTACGACTTGTTTGTTTTCCTTTAGATAGGGTCATTGGCCTGGATTCTAGTAGTAAGCTGCTTGGTATTTTCATTACATGGATGGTTTACTGAGCATGGTTTGACACAGCTTTGTCTCAGGTGATGAGGCGAGATAAAGACAAGTGTATGTGTTTACCTGCATGGAGTGGATGAATCAGCTCATCTCTTTTTACCTGCATGGAGTGGGTGAATCAGCTGATCTTTGTTTACCTGCATGTGGTGGATGAATCAGCTGATCTTCGTTTACCTGCATGGAGTGGATGAATCAGCTGATCTCTTTTTACCTGCATGGAGTGGAAGAATCAGCTGATCTCCTTTTACCTGCATGGAGTGGATGAATCAGCTGATCTCTTTTTACCTGCATGGGAGTGGATGAATCAGCTGATTTCTTTTCCCACACAGGAAAGAATTATTCTTCATCAAGCTGTCTGTGGCATCTCTAATCTGTATCATGCATTGCGTGGAGGAGGTTATAATGTGGTTAAGTGCCTAGTGTTTTGGATTTGGCTGCAACTGTCAAGAAGTAGAGGCGGAAATATTAGCCAGGATAAACCCAAGAGTACATGTACATGGTACCATCCATTCTTGAGAACTTGTCCACAACTACACAAAACAGATTTTCATTTCATTGCTTATGTATGCCATGTAGATAAACATATCAGAGGTTCCGTTAGACCCGACATATGCCGGTTTTTACCCGTAAATATTTGCCTTGTACCGATAAAAATAAAAGTCCCCGGTACCATGTACCGGCAGAACAGCCTCTCTCTTGCATACACGTTAATGCTGTTGTCATCAGAGGCACGCTCTTTTGATCAGTTTCTTTTTGCCCGGGCAGCGAACATTTTCAACGGCATGCGGCAACGCCGCAAATAGGCCTAGATGAAGAACTGTTTAGTCTTCTGTGTACGGCCATGGACTGCGTGTGAATTTTGTGACCGAGTACAATAATCTCTTTGCTGACGTATTTTTCTTGGTGGCACGTTTTTTTTTTTTTTTTTTTTTTTTTTTTTTTTTAGTGTGACGTTTGTGTCAGTTACTGTGACAGTTGCAGACTTTTCTCTCTCCGTCTCACTCAATATTCAACCGTTCCTGCTGATAATTCAGATCTGCCTGACTTGATCAAAGTTTGTGTGCGTGTCAGTGACAGTAATCCTGCAGCCCATGGATTTTACATCGGCGTGACGCGTCAGATCTTTCCGGACAGTGACTATGTTTAACTTGACTGTTGCTGTGTCAGTTTCAAGTTACCTTCACTAAACTGTTGCGATGCTGATGGATATCGTTCATTCATTTGGGTTAAGTTGGGTTTTTTTTTCAGTTTTCTGCTTTGATATCTGCCCGTTTCGTGTACTGCAAAATGATTTGTGCTGTCATCGGTTGTTGCATTAGTCCGTCCGTGTAGCCACTTGCAGTTGTTTTGCATGATTGACCCCAATACTTTGATTTTATTTTTCTATGCTGCATGATTAGGATGGTACCGGCTGGTGCTTGGCTTGTACCGGAAATTTTTTTCTTTGCCGGTACCAAATACCGGCAAATGCTGTAGTCTAACGGAAGCTCTGCATATGCAAGCTGATCGAACTGAGAGTCAGAGTGTTCCTAAAAGATTTCAGTGTGTGCCCATAGGCTTTCCAAATTGTTACAAGAAATAGTTCAGGAGGGTTGGTGTGTATGTGTGTGTGTGTGTGTGTGTGTGTGTATGTGTGTGTGTATGTGTGTGTGTGTGTGTGTGTGTGTGTGTGTGAGCCTTTTGCATTTGAAAGAAACGCCAAGAGAGAGGAAAAAGTCACTGAAAGATCATTTTCAGTCTGTCATTTTGTCTGCAGAGGCACAGCAACAGCTGCGAAATATACAGGATGTCGGCAACCAGCGGCTTGAACAGCTGCGGCGCTTCCACAAGCACACATATGATGCCGTCATGTGGCTGCGGCAAAACAAAGAGAAAGTTCAAGGCCACAGTCCATGAGCCCGTCATCGTGTGTGAGTAAAGGGTTTGACAAGGGTCAAGGTAGATGCAAGTCATTCCTCCTTTGCTGGGATGAAAAAAAAAGTGAATTGTGTTTCAGTTTGGGGTAAAGCTACATTCCAGTCTTTTTGTTCTAGTTGCCTCTTGAATACTTGTCACTCCTTCACATGGTTTAATTTTTGCAATGGTTTCTTCCAGAATTAAATTTGATGTTTGATCATGAGCTCCTAAGATATTGTGATGTTCGTTCTTTACTTGACAACATGTTACCTTGGTGCACATGCATATAGCATTGGCCCTAGTAGTTCCTTTTTGAGTGCATATTTAGGTCATCGTATTTGAGTAGTTAAGGAATAACAAAGTATGTTCATATTTAGCTCTTGTGATTGATATTCGAACAAGAAACAGAACAAAGAAAAGACACCCTCATTTAAAAAAAAAAAAAATTTTTATTTTACAGTTGAACGTGATTGATCCAAGGCATGCCAAATTTGTTGAGACGCACATAGCCCCCAACGATATACGAGCCTTTGTCTGCGAGGACCCAGATGACCTTGAATTGTTTATGCGTATCATGAGGGATGAACAGAAACTGAAGGTCAACGCCGTCAAAGCACCACCTCAGCCTCTTTCATCTTTCCGTCCAAAAGATCCCATCGACAAGATAAAGTAAGGAGTTTTATGACAGTATGTTCACTGGACAGGTACACATCTATTTGTTTGAAACAACACACACCATGCATAAGCTGGAACATCAACATGATGGAGCACCAGACCTGTTTATCCATTTGATTTTTGCTGTATTTTGTACTTGTTGAGCAAAAATATGATGAACGTGATGTACTGGAAAAAATAAAAAAATGTGAAAAATGAAGTTCTTGAGAGGTAATTGCATACGCAGTGTGTTACCATTGTTTAGTCTGCAGTGTGTTAACATTGTTTAGTCTGCAGTGTGTTAACATTGTTTAGTCTCTGTGTGCTTTGACTAAAGAGTGAACTTTTCGGCACAAAATGGCACCAAGCTTTGTCAGAGTCTTTGACAACATCTTGATATATTTGAACCACCATGAGGAAACAGACTTTGAAAATTTAAAAACGAATTGATGAGAGAGCATGAATTTGTGCCAAAGTAGGCTGATGAATCAGGTTTAAAGGTAATTAAATTGGAAGAAACTATTTCTGGTGTAGTTAACGGGTGGTATGGTGCTTCTGTAGTGGGCTGGCTGTAATCTCTGCCGTGTGATGCAGGTGAAAATGAATACCCCCTCCTCCACCCCCACACAGTTTTTGGGTAAACAGATCTGCTGACAGCAGTCTTTTATCCAGCATGACTGCTTGTTAAGTTGCAGGACTATTTTGGTGTAATGGAGATCTGTGTGTTTCCCATTGACTTCCTAAAAGCCTTTCAACTCTTTCATGAGCATGTTATAAGACGTACGTCATTGGGTGAACTAATCCTTGTCTATATGCTTACGCATGCAGCTTTGTGTTTGATCTTGAGATGATACTTGTTTTGTACACATGTGTATATTTGTGTGCAATGTGTCGCAGGAAATACGGTTTCTTCAGTTACATGAAAGACCTCTTCCAGTGCCCTGACCCAGTCATGGCATACCTGTGTGTGCTGTACAATGTGCACAAAATACCTGTGGGCGATGAAAAGGCTCGAAGAAATGTGGAGGAGGTCATTCGGTCACACCCTGAATTGAGAATGTTCTACACCGCCACAGTGCAAGTAAGTACACATAAGAATGCATGGGAGAGTTGAGTATGAATATGATGTATGAGTTTTTAACCCCCTCTAATTTGATTCAGAATTATATTTAGATCAAACTCTGAGCTGAGAGCCCTAGAAGTTACTAGGCCCTGATCTGAGTTTTGTTCTGTGTGCTGGTTAGTCGCAGGTTCCCATCATTAGACATACCTACGTGTGCGTTTGCTTAT